>UELV01080363.1:0-15412 GCA_900490015.1 Megastigmus stigmatizans
GTGTGTGTGTGTGTGTGTGTGTGTGTGTATGTGTATGTGTAAAAAAAAATAATATTTTTATTTGTTGATTGTCTCTTGTTTTATTATGAAAAATAATTTTTTACCATTTAATGTTTTAACTTCTTTTACGCGTTATTATTATTTTTTTTTATATCTGAATAATGCATTTAAAGGAGCTATAAATTACCTTTAATTTGACATGTTATACGAGAACATACTTTTCGTCGTTCTTTTATTATTCGCGAAAATATCGAGTTTTGATGTACATGCATCCTATTTCTTCAAAAATAATTATTGAAATTTAATGAATTTTTCTCGCATGAAGGGTAAAATGAACATTAGTTAGTCAAATATGTAATTTATTATCATGATTATTATACTAGAAAAAATATTTTTATGAAAAGTATCGTGTTTCTTTGAGCTCCGGTGGTAGTTATAAAAATAAATCTTCATGAAATTTTGTGCATAATTAGTATTGTTATATCTCTCGCGATTTTTAGTTTTTTTAACTAATTAAAATAATAAAGAAATAAATTATTTGCGTTTTCTTTATTCATTTTTTTAATTACTCATATCTCATAAACTATTTAATTTTCTTTCAAATTTAGTAATTCGTTTTTTTTAATTTCTTTTTCTTTTAATTCAATAGTTATTTAGCTAGATTTAATTTTTTTTTGATTATTTTCTTAATGTTTCAAAATACCTTATTTTTAATAGTTTAAAATTTTATACTTCTTGTATAAATGTGGCTTATAAAGACTTACAATGTTCGTTTAAAATTTATTTAGTAGTTATTATGTTATTTTAAAAAATGTATTTTTGTAGATAAGTTTATGATTGTTTAATATATTTATAATTTAAAAAAAAACTATTAATATTGTGAATATTAATATAGGATTTATTTATAATTTGAGAAAGCTAAGTAGCAATGAATTGGCAGCAATTTTTACTTTGTTCAGACCATAAATTCTTATTAACAAGCTTGGTTCAAGCTAACTTTTTTCTCATGGGAATGCCAAAATGCTAATTGTTAATAAATTGGTTTTGTGCATGGATTATTTATACTTAGTCGAGAATCAACTTAAATCTCGATTCAACCTTAGTCCAGAGTCACTCACGCGATGTTCATCTCGATCACCCCCATAGTTCATGACTGACTATACGCAGGTAGCAGAAGTAAACATAATCAAATTTAATATAACCAAATCTTTAATTTTTAGTACACAATGCAGTGATGGAAAATAAAAGTCTTTATTGGAAACGGTTTAAAAAGTAATTATTTTGAAGTACAAGTAAGATTAACTTAAATTTAAATGATTTTGGTTATTTGTTTGTAGTATAGTACTTTTCTAATTTATTTGATCTCATTGAATTTTGTTCATTAATATTCTTCCATGCGTCATTTTTTTGTGCTACACTTACATTATCTGTCTTTGGATTAGCAATAATATCTTAGTAGTCATCAATAATCGTAAATAATAAAATCCTTTCAGTTTCTGACATATTTGAAGTTGCCCTTTTTCTACATCTCTCTTGACATTCGTAATCATCGCCATTCATTAAAAAAAAAATAATAAAACAATTTAAATAAAAACCAAAATAATATTTGTAGTAAATTTATACAAAGCTTTTTGTACCAATTTCCAAAATGTGTATTCACGAGAAACTGTAGCTTTTAAGCATTTTATTATAAATATAATCTATACTAATTATTACCGTGAGATACTCTTCATAACTCATCTTTTAACACAAAACGGATGTTATTTTCACCAATTTACGTTTGGTTATGTTTACAGCTACTTCTGCTCTGCCATCTGCGTAGTCATGAACTATGCAAAAGTCGTGAGATAAACTCTGAGATTTGAGTGATAGTTAAGTTGAGTCGCGATTTAAGTTGATTCTCAACTATAAATTCCAGCCTCTTGAAAGTCATACTTAAAACGATGGAAATCTGTTTTAGCCAGCAAATAGATATAAAATAATTGAAGTACAATTTATTGAATTATCTGATTAGATTTCAGGTAAGCTGCATGTGATTGAAAGATTTTACTAGACTAGTTATTTTTTAATAGAATTCTATAATATGTAAAATCATGAGAATCTTGATTATCATTGCTGATTAAGCCATTAAAACCGATGAACAAGCATAACAATGTATAACGCATGTATACAAGACATATAAATTTAACGGATGTCTGCGGTTAGATTAAGTATGGAGTGTTAGAATAAATGACCAACTATGTATCGAATACACAAAGATTAAGTTTGAGTTTATCACGAGACAATAATTTAATCGGTATTTTATCGAAGGACCGGCAGAGGGGGATTACGAAAGTTCTCGATAAATACAATCAATGAACTTTCTTAATTTTACACACCGCTATTGCTGACGAAGCAAAGCGGAAATTCACCTATCACTGACATCTGCAAAATTATGTGAGATACGAAAGATAATCCATTTTAATCAGTTCTGTATTATATTAGTTAATCAATTTTAATGCTTTATCAGCAATTATATTATCAGATCTAATGATCTATTTCAAATGAAGAAATTTTGAGTTTGCGATTGCCTGCACGTGGACCTCTTATAAATGTAATGCGGTAACAGGAAACGAAGACAAACTGAGTGTCATGGAGTTAATAATTAATAACGTGGAGCTTTATGACTCTTATGTATATATTTATGAGAGTGTATCTGGCTGATTATAAAAAATATTAGAGAAAATTTAAGTTTGCATATTATCGATTACAATGGATGGTTTTACGAATTAGCATTTGTTGAAAACGGTTGAGTATAGCTTATTCTAGGAAATTTGGGTTCATTTTTACTTGTTTCCTCGCGTACCCATTTCTGAGATGATTAAATACAATAATATTTGGATTCATGGATTGCTAAAAATTAATATACACATTTTTCAAAATTCATTAATTCTGTACAAAATCCCGCAAATAAAAAAACATAATTGAAAAAATAAGTTAAGTCACCGTAATCTTAATGATGAATATTTCTCTATTGTACGAAAAGTGGATGATAAAAAAAGAGAATCAGGCTCGATGAAGTATACTCGAAATTTATGCATAAGTGTGTCAATGCCGAGCGATGAAACGCCGCGCATATATGATACGAGTGGTGATGTTTATATATATATTGAACGGCACAATGTCCTCGCGTAATCATAATATAAGTGGCTGTCGTGATCGACTTTTATGGAGGCCCGTGAGCACGTTCTTTCACTCTATACATATATAATATTTATAAGTAGACAGTCAATTTTTACAGACGTGTTAAATTTGATGTGACAGCGTTGATGGATCGGTTATTAATGTAATTATTTACTATTAACCATTACCATGTAGTTTTTAACTTTTGTTAATTTGAACAATTTAGTTTTCGTGCAATTTAATATTTAAATATCTCCATCGAAACCGTTAGGTTCACGAGCGTGCAAGTTTGATTTCTATGAACTGCGCGCTCGGGAATGCAATAATGTCTTACTGAAAAATTAGATTAGCAAAGGTTAGCCTTGTAAACATTTACAGAAGCAAATTATACAGAATAATAAAATCTTGGTCACAGTTTTCTCGTCTACTCAGAAAACGTTTAAGATTCCTGAAAATAAAAACCCATGGATATTTTAATACAAGACAAGGTAATAAGTTTCATTTAAATAGCTATTTCGTATATGAACTCACAGTTAGTGTGATATATGTAAATCAACAAATAAAGAATTATTATACTAATTTCTTTTCTTTTTTTTTTATTTATAATATACAGGTCAAATATGTCTATGATTCTATTAGATTTTATACTATTAAATACAATATCTCTTCAAATATATGAAAAAATATTGATATAATTGTCTATAACATAATCAAAACTTTTAAACATATATTTATTTCTCAGATATTGAATAATCATAATAATTAAAAAAATTATATTTTGCCAGTATTAGAAAATACAAATAAAATGAAACAAATTAATGTGCGTAATGATAATTTATTTATTTTTATTGTACTAACTGTGAGTTCATATACAAAAGTTGAAAATATGCAAATTTTCATAGACAACTTTTACCAACAAATAAAGTACAAGAAGCTTGCCTTTTCTTTGTTTTGGTTCCAAGTGGATTGTAAAAAAACTGACGCAAAAGTTTCCCTTATATAAAAATCCTATTCGCGATCTATCGAATTTCAATTGTCGCATCGAATTATGCGATAACGACGAATTGGTCCAATTGGTTTAAAAAAAAAATGAATTACAGAAGGCTAACATAGGCGCCACGTACAATCTAGTCCAACGAAAAAAAAAAGAAGAAATGTGTGACAGACTTTATGTACATATGATAATTTTCGTGTGCATCGCATTAATTTTTTTTTCTCTTATACTTATTAAATTTAAATATGAGCAACGACCTCAGTGAAGGCTATTTTTACCTGATGCTTTGATAACCACGGGAACAATAATTGCTCGGTCGAGTAAGAACATATGCAGCCTGACTATGAATATCATAATTCAAAAACAAATGTACTTATGTGCAGAGACTTTGGCTGTTTGAGGAATATTGAATAATTTATTTGATAAATAATTATAAGTAATATATGAGCATAAAAATCTTCCTGACTGTCTAAAATACATTATACACAAACACTTGTGCAAATAAATGCAGACTCTTTTATTTAAAAAATGAATTTCTTTCGAAACACTGTACAACGAAACAAACTTTTTTTAATTATATATATATATATGCAAATATACAAGTAATACTTTTTTGAAGGTTGTTATAACGTAAAAAACGAATGAATTAATCTCTTTAGACACGCACCAATTTCTAATGGAAAAAATTTTTTTTTGTTAATATAGCATTACTGATATGCTCGCAGATAAAAAAAAATTATATCGAGACACAGACATATACGCAAAAGACCAAAGCATGTAAAAAAATGTAAATAAGGTAAAAAATTTTCATTTCTTTGAATACAACTGATAGATTTTGGATAACTTGGCTATATAAGTCCTGGCTAGTTGGGGTTAGCTAATGACTGGTCAAGCGGCCAGCCGAACTCATGGACATATATGCATACAAATAACAGAAGTGGTTAAACTTACTCTTCGGCAGGGTAGAACTTTCTAAACGGGCTGATTTCGGTGATGAATTTTTCATTCTTCTGACGTTGCTGGTAGTCGCGTGATTTTTCCGCGGTTATCCTCTGGTCTTCATCATGGTACAGAACTAACGACATGTACTGCAATATTGTAAAACCATAGAAGCTAGATTACTCTTTAATTTTCATTGTATGGGATCGAATATTTTAAATAAATTGTACACTTGATTTCTAAATCTCTTAGTAGGAAATTCAAACTGCAGGAGAATTAAGTGGAATAAATTGTCTGTTAATAACGTGTTTTGAATGTAATTAATTATAACTTACAGACAGCGGAATAATAGAGCTTAATGTTTAACGGTTAAATAAACTCCTCCAGTTAAATAAATTTAAAATCTAAGTAAGGTTACGATGTCAGTTACGGTAGGCCGGATTAACATTAATTTAGATCCGGGGCTATTGACATGTAAGAGGTTTCTTTGAATGTCACTTTTTAAATACGAGGTAACAAATAAATTATATAAGCCCTAGTCTTCTGCACTCAATAGGATTTGGCTAAAACTCTAGGATATATTTTTTGACATCAAAGTATGAAACAATCCAAAGTAGTTCACCCTAACACTCAAACTTATCATAATTATAACCATTATAATGTTATTTTGATAAAAATGAATATGTATACTATTTTTTGTAGCTTAGCTCGAAAAAACCTTAAAATAATTATGTACGAAGAAAATTAAAATAGAAAGAAGTTATATTTTACCCATTTTTGGTGTGTAAGCTTAGGGTTTACTTTTTTCCAATAAAAATGCTGTACTCGAGAGAATCGGATTATCATGTGTGAAAAACTAGTATTTATTTAATTTATTTTCTATCTAGTTGAATTTAAAATATAACGAATACAGATTACAAAATACTTGAAGTTATCTAAAACCTACGGTCTAATTAATTTTTTTTTATTTAATTGCATTTAGAAATTTTTTCTTTCTCGCTATTTTTTTTTTTGTTAAAACAGTCAAGTCCTGCGAGGTCCTTATAATGGCCCAGGTCCATCCTAGCTCATCCCTTAATCCGGTCCTGATTATTGAAACGCAATCAAATACTGTGGGTCTTATTATTATTATATATATATATATATATAATGACAATTATATTTTCTAGTGCATTTTTATAACTTTCACAAAAGGTTGCAAAAGGTAACCTTTAAGTGTCATAAAAATTGGTCTTGTGTAATACGGCAAAGAAAAAAGTAACTGACACCCTTACCCTGTGCTTATATCTAATCATTTTTGCATATTTACAAATTCCTAATGTTCGAATTACAAAACGAGACGAGACATATGAAGGCAGGTATTTAGCTTATTGTATAGAAGATGGAAGTCATCGATCGTAAACATTATCAAGAAACTCACCTGTCGCTTGATGAGAGTTGTCAACCCATACTCATGGTTGTTCCAAAACAAGTCCAATAGCTGTGAGTACGAGATCACCTCTGGGTCGTACTCGATATCGATGACTTCGGTGTGATCGCCTCTGTTCGAGAAAATTTTTTATACTGTTTTAGGAAAATAAAAGATGTCGTCCTAATGTTGGAAGAATATTGATCAATAATCTATAAAACACTGTATCAATGATGTTTAGGAATAAGAAAATCAAAAAAATATTTTGTCATAAAGCACTGAAGTTTAATATTAAAATTTCTCTTTATTAATTTATTGAAAAATCGATTTTGTTGATATAATTATAAGTCATGGTAATCTTAATGATTTATCTGGATGATTAATAGGCAAAACGTATTTGATTCTGCACAAGAGTTAAAAAAATATCGATTGTTTAGTCAATTAATTATTGTTATCGCGGTGCAACGATTTCGTCTCATTTTTAAGAAAATATTTGATTATCAAATATTTTACAATTGTGCAGTGGTGTAATAATTTTTTTTATTTAAGACATAGACTGATGAACGAAGTTTTGGTCTGCAGCCATATGGTTCTTATCTCAAGTATTTAAATTCGATTTGTCAGAAATAAAAAAATAATATTTCTGTTTCTTTCTTTTTAGCCGAACAGTACAAAGGAATCTGTTCTTTGAAATTTTGAGCTTTTTATATGCTACATACTTTGAATTTACTTTAAGACGCGAGTGTTCGTTTAAGTTAAATCAATATTTGTGATCATGGAGATCATCGGCTTTTTAATCATCGCTGAAAGATTCAATAAATAAGCACTTAAATTAAAATTACAAAATTTACTTAATCCTTCGAACATTCAACAGAAATGCATAGTAAAAATTTTTTCACGAAAAGTTAAGAAACTGTTTTAAATGCTTTGTTTCTTCTGAATTCATAGGTAACAGATTATTTTGTTGCAATCAATTTATTAATAAATTCGACAAAAACTTACAGGTTTCTGTAGGCCGGATTGTCCTTGGTGCCGCCGGCATAGCCCACGCTAGTGCTAATTACGCCGGGAGTTGCGCCGAAGAGTGAATCGCCGGCCCAAAAGCAGCCCATGCCAAATGTTGCTCGCCTACTCTTTACCTCTTCGAGTTGTCCTGGCATTTTATTCTACGAAAAATTCACACATTTTCAACTCTAATCTTGTGCATACTTTTTAATTAAAGAATCTTCTAAGCAAATAGGTTTCTTTATAAAATTACATATATATTAATCTACATGCTTCGTCACGATTGTCATCATTTCAAATTTGAGAAAAAAGGAAATACCCTCTTTTTGAAGGTAACTGTAATTATGATTGATCGTAGATAAGATATTATATTAGATCGTTATTGATCAATAACAGATGTGGTTGAAAATTTTGACCAAGTTTCGCACGCAATGACAAGTGATTGTGTGAATTGAGTAAATTACTTCGCACAATGCTCGCCAAAAGGAAAGAAAAAAATATACGATACACGCGCACATAGGTGATTTTACTTTGTGGTCCTGTATTCTAATAAAAACTATTTCATTTTTTTAAATACTATAGTATATACCGCATTTATAATGATAAATGTATTTGATGCGCAACATTGTTGTATGAAGTACTTTGAATTCCGTGTGTTATAGGTACTTATCATGTATTGAGAAAAAGTATTGGTATTAACAAATATTCTATCATTGTAATAAAAATAACACTTAAATTGCTTAAAAATTTTTAAAACTACAACTTTATTACCTGTATTACCTTACAAGTATTCGATTATTCATTGTGATATTTAAAACACGGCTGTTTAATATTTAAATGTTAATTCTCTTTGTTTTCAAAACTAAAAATCTTGTTTTTGCAAATGCAAATTAATTTCTTCTCGGTTTATATATATACACGGAGAGAAATTATATACTAACTATTATTATAATCTTTATTAACTTTTACTGTATTCTTTAGTAATGATGGAACAGAGTCCACATGGAATAATACATTTATCAATATTGTTGCTGTAAACTGCAACAAGTTTTTAAAAAGTAGTATATAGAATTTACTTTTCAGTATATTAAAAAGTAAACTCTCTATAATATATAATGTAATATATTTTGAATCTTATTACATTATTCACGAATATATGCTACATATGTGAAAAAATTTTAACAGGAGGTATAGTACACATGTATTAATGCTTCATATAATCTAAGCCTGCATGAATGAAATTATAATCCTGAAAGCTGGTTGGAAAGATTCCTACCTTACCGGTTTTTGTATTTAATGAAATATATAAAGATTGAGAATAATTTTCGGAATAAACTCTCTGTTGCTACCTCGGTAATGATGTTAAAATGATGTTATTCCAGTTTCATGAAATTACAAACTACATTTTCATCGACAAAAATCTCTGTGAATTGTGGATTGAATTTCATGAAATGAAATTTTTTTAAATACAAAAGCCGGTAAGGTGTAGGAATCTTTTCGATCTTAACACATCCTCTTAAAAAAACGCTAGAGGACGACGTTATACGCCATATCAGAGTCATAATGGACGTTTTAATCGGGATAATATTATAAAAATTAAATTAAATTTCTCTATCTCAAAATATACGATAATCTATTTGTAAACACAGCACATGTAATATTATGTAGAGTGTATCTCGGAGAAATAACATATTTTAGTTATTTTAATAATATTGTTGTTTATTAAAAGGAAACTATACATTAATTTAAAAGCACAAATAGTTGATTCAAGAGCAAAAACCGCTGCTAATTCATTGGCACTTAGCTTCCTTAAACTTAATTATTTGTTCCAATATATATCAGACATATAATAATTATTTTAAAATTTTCTATAAAACTAAAATTATCAACCCACCAAATTTAAAGCATATCGATTAAAAAAATATTATTTTATCATGTTTAAAATATTTAAAAAAAAACACTAAAACTGAAATATCTGTTAAACTGATCATTGAATTTTAATCTACAAAAAACTCATCGAATAGATAAACAAAAAAAATTGTATACAAATTTTCAGAATGATAAAATGATTTTAATTCAAGTTATCATGGTTGAAAAAAAGCAAAATAAATAATAAAAATATTTTATTTTAATATTTTATCTACGAATATTACTAAAATCCACATAAATATTCTCTATAACTAAGACAATTAACCCACTAACATACGCTTTTAAAAATTGTTAACAAAAACACTAAAACTAAAATGTCTCTTGAATGGATTATTCGATTTTCCCTATCCATGAACTTGTCCAAGAGATAGTTAAAATCAATTGTTACAATTCTCCCTTTTGATTTATCCTTAAAAGAAAACAAAAGTTTTGAATTAAGTCTCATAATAAACGGTGCACTAGTTCCTGAGATATTAATGGGGACATACATATACACACACGCACACATACGCGCACACACAAATCTGGTTCTAGGGCCCCTTGGCCCTATGTCTCATATTTTCGACCAAAGAATGTCTGTGTAAAGTTTGTGGATTTGGGCTCTTCTTGTATGTAGAACATAAAATGACTTGCGCAGTATCCGCATATTTAAAAAAAGATTTAGGTAGCGTATAAAAAAATTGGCGGAAATTTTAAACCTGGTGAACTTGAAAATCTAAATTAATGAAACCATGCAGTTACCTAAAATAAAATAAATAGAACCACTAAGTATGGAATTTGATGTTCTATTTTTCTTTTAAAAATTTAAACGAATTAAAATTAATCGCGTACTCCTTAGAAGATAGCATTATCATTCTAAACGTTGTGAATTGCATTATGCCACGGTAATGATATTTTGCCTAAATTTACTGTCGCTTTAAAAGAATTTAAAGTTATATCTTAATCATCTTATATCATAGATTGACCATATGTATCGTGTCAATCATGAGTTGAATCACTATAATGGCTTTGTGGTTCGGGAGACGGTAATGCTATATTCCGGTAGATCTTTCTAGTTTCAAGAAACATATTTTATCTGACTTATAATTTACTAAAAGATAGAAAAAATGTGAATAATGCGGAAAACATTCGAAGATGAATATTTACTCGAGGTGGAAAACGATCTTTACGCACCAGTAAAAAAGCACACTTTTAACGGTCACGCGCATTATAAAATAATCTCCAATAAATTATAGCACTATCCTTTCAAAATCCTATTCATACATACATATTACATAAATTTATTATGTAAATTAGATCGAAAATTAGAAAACACTTCTAGTCAAAATGTAGACACCGTCAACAACGCGTGCTATATACGTCTGCTATTTTTATTTCATCGTAAGTTGGCTTATCAATATTGTTATTTAATTGTATCATTGTTTCAATAAATTGAGATTATAGAACCGTCATAGTTTTATTCATTGCATTGTACCGTGCAATCAGCAGATCTAAGAAAATGAACGAATTTCAAGATTTATACGATTGTATTATTTGTTATGTGAAAATCAAGTTTTTTTTTCTAAATAAAATAGATCTTAACAAAGACTGAAAATACTTGGTCGAAACATCGAATTAAAATAAATGATTGTTTTAGCTTAAACTGAATCAACATTATTAAAATTAATACGGAAATAATCGGTGAAAATGTGAATTATAAAAATACGATAAATTTTAAACATTTATCAAATTATAAGTATTAAAAGGAAAAATGAACATCAATCCTTACCTTGAACAAAAGAAAAGTGGTTAAAATAGAGCTGCACGCAGCGAAGCTTTGAATAAATCTATCTAAGAATTAGTAGTCCGTGTAAACAAGAAACGAGACGAATGAGAACGAGAACACGCGGTCAGTCGTTCGAAGGCCCAACTGTACAAGCTGAGCAAAGTTGCGCGAGTCACTGATCCACCGCTATCGAGAAATTCCACTTTTTAAAGCTGCCCGCACCTCCCTCCCTTCCTTCTGCTCCTCTCGCCCCACTCTACACTATACGACCAAGTTCGTTAAACGCTCTCTCTTCGTTTCCCCTTACCATCATATTATATATTCTTTGACTCTCTCTCTCTCTCTCTCTCTCTCTCTCTCCCTGCCTCTCCCTCTCCAGTTCTCTCATTCGTTCACGCACAGACACACACACACACACACACCATTCACGCATGCTGTCTTTACAAGATCGATTCACTCGCACTCTAGAAGAGATTCTTTAAGGGCTCTTGGTTGTGGTCTTATTTTGTGTCTGTGACTCAACTACTATACTTACATCCTCGCTTTTTATACTTCGCTTACTTTGTTCGTGAACTGAGAGCATTTAATATTTGACTTTTCTTATACTTTATTAATTTTATGTTTTTGACAAAATAAGTTTTTATTGAAGTTCAAAGTTTCTGGCTTTCCTTATCGTAATATATATATATATATATATATACTCTCATGGCGCAGCACGTGCGCGAGTACCGTTGAGTTAAGCCCGATTTAGCTCCTTACCTATATACGCAACTCCAAAGAAGCTCTAATTGATGGTTCAATTTTCTGTGAAACATCTTACACGAGAATAATTTTAAAAATGTAAAGAAAACTTTTTTTGGTAAATCCTTTGCTAGAATTGAAACCAGTGCACATAGTTATCAAAAATAAAATTTAAAAATGTCGAAGATTTACCTGAATACCACTGCTACCGTGTAAATCCTTTGCGTGGAAAATTTTACGAGCTAGTCGAACCCCTTGTCTTGACATATGAAACGGTAGCAAGTACATCGTCATAACCACATGAGCCATGCCGCAGCCCCTTTTTAGCTGCTTTTCAACTGTAGCAATAAAAACATTTTATTTTCACTTGTTCACTTTAATATATACAACATGCACGAAAATACATTATCAGTTCAAGTTAGACAAGTTCAAAACTTGATACAAAAAGGATTTTATTGCCGAGACCCGAAAACGCGATGTATAAATGATATTTCCGAAAGGATCTATAATAAATCAGAAGACGTACGCAGTGAATAATAAAGCAACATTGTAACGGTATTGAAGCTAAGTAGCCCGATTTCCAGCTGATTAATCGAGCTTCATCGTGTTCAACCCGAGACGTATTCGCGAATTGCATCAGCAAGCACAGAGAACAAGAAGAAGCCGCAGAAGAAAAGGATGATGCATATAAGAAAGCAGAGGCGATTGGATAATACAGAATGATAATTGGCCAAGGGAAGGCTGGGGGCATGATGTAACTCGAGGTTTCGTGGCTGCATCGAAATTTTCTTTGCTTTGCTTTTTATTCACACACTTATCAATAATATGTCGAAGAATTTGTTAACTGTGTCTATGACCGTGATTTAGTGCGAACGTCAAGTGGGGTCTTATCAATGCTGCTATATACGATAATGAAAATAGGGAGATTGCCGACAAAGGAATAGTCGTATAATAGGCATTTCAAAAATTAAAAGAAAAGAAAATAATATAGTATTTGAATATATTTACGAACTTCATCGCTAGTGTCAAATTCTATAGCAAATGCCTTTCATTGTTATGTGAAATTATATTGCATCAGATATGATTTAAAATATGAATTTGAATAATAAAGATAAAAAAATCTGGATTAACAAGAATCGAAGGCAAAAAAGCACATTTGTTTGTTTAATATTTAAATAAGCATTATATAATAGACAAAGTATAAGAAATATGATGTTCTTATTCATAATATAAAATTCAAGTTGTGTTACAAAACAATTCACCCTAAAACTCATGAAATCACAGAGCTATTCCATATATATCTTTAACTAATAATAATAAAAAATTTACGCTATTTATTATACAATCATTAAGTATAGTGAAATAATTTTTTTCAATATTTCAAATTTATTTTTGAATATTGTATATAAGTAAAATTTGTAGAATCAGTAGGAAAAAGAATTTTTCAAAAAGGACGAAAAATACGCCTGTAATAGGTCCTTGATGTACAAAAATTATAAATCGACCAGACGTACACACATGCACGAGATTCTCAAGAGCGCGTCATACACTTATCGGCCTTGCTCACACTTGGTAATCTTCTTTGGACTGTACTCAAATCTTATAGAGAAAAACCGACCTTTATTTTTAAAAACAAAAAAGCTAAACTTTTTTCATTTCTTCTGTTTCATTATTGTCATAAGCTGTTGATTTTTATCTAGTGAGCGAATTAACCCGTATATCGATTATTTAATTACTATTCAATAAATTTTGCTCATCGATAATTAATTATTTGTCCATATTGAGTGAGAATAAATATATAAGATTATAAGGGTAAAAGAATTTTTCAAAAATATTTAAAAACCAACTTGGAATCAGCCCTACAGTCTGATAATTATTAATCTGTAAGAACCGAATCTCTTACACGTAATTGCCTTAATTACGTCAGTTTCCTTTGATCACTTTAGGTACACATGATTTTTCAATTATATTCCTTTTCCTTGTTTATCTGGATATAGTATACTGGGAAATATAAAATATTATTCGTATATAACATTTATTTTGTATTAGTAATAACAATTTACCGATACATTAATGACAAAATGTGTAGACTTTTAATTAAAATAAAATTAATACAGTATATAGCTCTAAGTAATTATTATAGTACAGCACGCAAACTGAAATTCACATTGAATTTTGCACGCTTAGCAGCTATATAAAGATACGGAAGTGATTACAATATGTTTATTTTTTGTAATTACCTTTTAGAAATTCATAATAAATGTTTTCCTTATTTATTTTTAAACTATTTTTCTAGATTTGTGCAATTATAGTTTTTTCAAGCTTAATCATTATTTGATTATTGATAGTTAGATTTTTTTTCATAAGTATAATTTTTTAATATTTTATAACAGTAAAAATTACTGAATTCTTAGCAAAAAGTTTTTTTTTTTAATAATGAAAACTAAGTCCACAATCACTCTTTGATTTCTGATGATTATAAAACTGCAAG
Source organism: Megastigmus stigmatizans (assembly GCA_900490015.1). Lineage (NCBI taxonomy): Eukaryota > Metazoa > Arthropoda > Insecta > Hymenoptera > Megastigmidae > Megastigmus > Megastigmus stigmatizans. The sequence continues at coordinate 14,435 of UELV01080363.1, forward strand.
AAGTCAGTTCCCACTGCGGTTCTTGTATTTGCATGTAATTATGTCGTTTAAGTCTGCCTTCTACACCAATGTGTAGCTATTAGCGATATATATATATATACAAATACTCTAAATTTGTACTATGACTAATTTTTTAAGTCTAGTTTGACGCAAATGTTTGTTGATTATATAATACATTCTGCTAATGAAATCATCAATTATTAAAATTATATTTTACATTTTTGAAATCTCAAAAGCAAATTTATAAAATAACTTAATCATCGCGTAAATAATAAATATTCAAGTCACAAAACATCATTGTTAATGCAATCCTTAATTATAGTATTAAGAATTTTAATTTAAAATTCAAACTTTTTATGTAAAACGTTTTTAACAATTTTAATGATACCACCAATAAGAAGTCAATATTTTTTTCTCATTCTTCACACAACTACAAGTAATCAGCGATACTTGATTTCACTATAACAACAAACTCTTAATAAGCCTAAAATAAAATTTCAATTTCCCGACTGATGACCTCGATATTCGTAATTAGGAGTATTATTCATATTCATGGAGCCATAGTAAAAAAAAAATTAAAAACAACGAAAATCAAGACTTTTACACGCCATCGGATCTTTGGAATTCGTGAGAAAATGAAGAACGTGTCGGAGCGCCGCCGACTCTAATAACCCAGTGAACAATTCTATGGTCCCCCGATTTCAAGCCAAAAGAGCACATTTGGTAACCAGCTTCTCTTAAGGGGGGAAAACACGTTAGAGGCTTCAAAAAAAATTTTTTTTTTTCCATGAATCGTTAGCTTTGATGTTCAAAAATACGCCCTGAAAACTGCAAAACGATATTTACAATCGTTCAAATTTTATGAGCATTGGAGCGAGCGCTTTCTGAATACTGACTACGGGCTCCAGCGTACAGCAAATGGGGCGGAGCACTACTCAGGTAGTCGCTTTAATTTCTTACTTAGACTTATAGTAGGAC
>UELV01080365.1:0-11582 GCA_900490015.1 Megastigmus stigmatizans
CAGAAAGAGCGAGAAAAAATCTATCGATCTGTATGTTTTGATTTTTTCTGAAAGTCTTACCGTTCGATTGTGAGCGAGTTGAACAGAGCGTCTTTTATGCGAAAAATGCGCCGCGCGCGCCCTGTGGCTAGTTTTTGGTGGACGCTCCCATTTTTACTTAGTATGCAATTCAAACATAAGTTGCAGAAGAATTTCGAAATAACAGTGTAATTAAAATTTTATAAATGAACGTCTGTCTTAATTATAAAGGAATAATTCACTTGATAGCCTTTGGTTAACATGTTAATGGGTGCGTCATGGTTTTTACATTCTACGTAAATTAAAACTTGTGTTCGTTTTATAATTGAAAATAGTACACTTTTTTAATATTAATTTTAGATGATTGAAGCCCCAATGTATTCTTCCATAAAAATTTATGTTTTTTTTTTAAATTAAATTTATACGAACTTATTTGCTGAGGAATATCAAACTGAAAAAGAGAAGTCCATTTGTTGGAGCCTAAGGGCTACCATGCGCTAGATAGCGGGTGTAATGTCCTACTATTATCTAACGAATTTATTTTAAAAAATACATTAAATTATGCAAATCCTAAATATGTTTGGCAGAGTTTCAAGTGATTATTTCAGTAATATATTAAAAAATCAATCGATAAAACAGTTGATAAAATATTCGAGCAAGGTGGAATTTTGACATTCTCCTAACTGCAGAGGACCGTCTATATAATATGCTTAAAATATTGGTAGAATAAAAGGAATTGTTTGAGGAGATAAAGAGTTAGGAGTTCTGCAAATATTTATTTTTTATAAGCAACAGTCGATACTATAATCAAACCGTTCATACTCTTATTCATTAGTTAATTCTTACAAAATATTAATTTTTTTCTAACTGAAAATTCACATGCACATATACACATAGTGGCATGTAGCCGTGGATGCTTGTACACATATTTACAAATAAGAACATGCATTTCAACAAACCGATAAACACAATAGTGTATTGTTATACATTAAAAATTTTTCTATGAATATAGTAACCTTTCAAAACATGCGCAGAATCTTCATGCTTTCGTATAAAGGTACATAATAAATAAAAAGTCTAGAAAACTTGTAATGGTTTTTATTGTTTAAAAATTGTTTCTTACCGAACATATGAAATTTGGGAGAAATTGATCAATTATTAGCATGCCTAATTCAACAAATTAATTAAGCTTTTAACTTAGATTCGAGATGATAGTTATTTTGTTTGTGCTTCAACCTCAACTGTATAGTCAAGTAAATTTTCAGCATAATTGAAGGTCGAATTACACTTTACCAAATACATCAAAAGTCATCTAGCTGTATATAATTTATTAACTACGTAGATCTTATCTTATTTATTATATTATTTTTATGTTACATTATAGATCGCATACAAAAAAACTGATAAACTTCATTTAAAAATGCATAAAAAATAGCTTCAGTGAAAATTTATTTTACGTCAAAGGGTCAGCCATAAATCTCACGTCAAAATTCGTATCGAATTATCTCTTAGTTTCGGTGAAGCTAGGACCTCTTTTGTAGGAATGTTAATGTATTGTCATTGATGCAAGTTTAAAATTTAAAGATATTCTCAAGAAAACGAAAATCGCGATAATATCTTTAAAGTATTTTTTGGACACTCTTTAAACTGTAAATTAACCAGCGCGTTCCTCAGTCTTATTACTTCGCACGATTTTTTGGTATTTTTCTTTATGTTGACATTCAGCCAATATATGACGAATCTGACTAATTATAATACTGTCAGTTTCTTATGTGCAAACCAGTAATCTATGCAAATTTCAGCAAGATCAGTCAAAATATCATTGACATAAATTGCAAACTTGTTTACATACATACATACATACATTTATGAGAACGCTTGAAATTCAATTTTGTCATAACAGAAATTTCTTTTGTGACAAATTATGTTACTTTTTAGGCTGTTTCATTTTTCGCGATGAGCAAAAAATGTTTCAAGCACTAGACTTTATTTTAAAGCATAAGCCTATTGTTCTCGAATTCAAAATTTCAACGAGATAAAAACTAACCGTTAATCGTAAAAACGGTCTGCTCAACTATTTAATTTATAAGCGAAAAGTTATTGAAACCCTAAGATCTATTTTAAAGCCTAAGATCGAATGTCTCGAATTGGGAATTCTGCGTGAAAAAAAGATCCTTGAACATTATGTTTCTAAATTACCTATTTATACTGTTAAGGTTAAAATCATTTTAAACTCTAAACTTTCCAAACATAAGTACGGACATATCGAGTTTTTATAAAGTTAAGAACAGAATTTCTGTCACTTATTATTTTCTAGTTTAGAGCTTAATTTCAAAAATACCTTGTTTAGTATTTAGTGTGGTCATTTTTCTATTAATTTAAAAAAGATGCAGTTTTAAACTTCTTAATTATAAGAAATATAAGATTAGAAAAAAGAAATAATTGTCTGCAGTTGTGGAACGAGTGTTGGGAGTAGTATTGTAACACAGTCGGCTCGGGTCAATACGTGCAAAAGACAAGTTTTTGAGCCAGCTGTAAGTAGTACTGAAACAATACTGGAACGCTTAAGATACAATTTAAGTCTTAGAGACTAGATTTTGCCTTTCAAATCGCTAGGTAATTTTTTTAAATATGCTAACATACGATACATTAAATACATTAGGTTTTTATCCAATTCTTTAATAAATCATATTTTGATATGAATTTCTTAGTTTATATAGGTATTATTTTGGTATTATTATTAAAATCGGGAGACTTGAACGCATAATGTGTAAGTAAAAAATTATTTTTTTCAATACATGCACTGCTAATTTTATGTATGAAAGTAACATCAATTGTTCGAAACGTTACTTCGATACTGTAATTGCATAATATTTAACATTTCGTTACTGAAACAACTGTACTACTTTGCATGAAACTCAAGTCAAGTGATGTTATTGTTTTTAATTTATATTTTTTTAAAAACTTTGTTATATTTTTATTATATATAAACTTTAGTTTATAATATTTAAAATAGGTTTCTATAAAATATTTTACTAATACAATGAAGAGCATTTTAACGACACATTGTGCAATATTTTTGAACTTTTCAAAAACTATTTTTAATATTATAATTTTGTGAAATATTTTCTAACATTCTAAAAACAATTCTGCAAAATATTTTCATAATTCCTATGAAAACCTGTAAGTAATAAGTTTTAAAATGTTTTGAAAATCTTCTATCACAATATTTAAAAAAATAATAATGAAATATTATTTTGCAAGCTTTCGTAATATTGTAAAATTATTTCTCTAAAATTTTTCAATGACGCGTATGAAACCATTTTAAGGATACATTTTGAAACATTTTTAAATTCTTTCAGTTAGTACTGCTAAACCTTACATCATTGTTTCACCAGTAGGTGGCGCAGGGACATGAAATATTTTTAAAAGATTTCTGAATTATTTCGTAGGTCGTAAGTGACCGAATTTGTTCTCCGTTAGTATAAGTGAAAAAGGGTATTTGGTATAGTATGATCGTTTGAAGAGTATTATAAGGCCATGATTGGCACTTAAACTTACATTCTGGCTGTACAATCAAATCCGAAAGTTAGTCAAATTTAATAATTAAGCTTATATGATTTTAAAATCTATTTTTATACAGAACTATACGAGCATTGAAGATTGAAACCGGTTAAAATTGATTTAAGTATAATTAGTAATTGTTATACAAATTTTCAAGTACTTGACATTGTTTGTTCAGCGCATGTTAAATTGACATTTATACTTAACAATAACTTTTAAACAACCTTATCAGTCCTCCTAAAGTTTTGTGGGTGATCTTGCATTGTTAAAATCTACTTATTTACAAACTTTCAAATGTGTGTCATCATTTCGACTACATAGCCAGAACATCCTTAAGCAGTCCCGGAGATGTAAATCTAAATGCAATGTGAACAAAGGATGCTGATACGACTGAAGCAATCTATCATCTTTTATAAAAATATTTTTAAAATTTTTGCTTACAAAACATATTTTTAAGCTCTTCTACAATATTTTAAAATGTTGATAAAATCTTGTAGAAACGCTCGAAAATCTTTTCATAAAATCAACAATTTTTCAAAACAATTAAATACTTTTGCAAAATTTTGAAACATTATAAAATATTTTGAAATCTTTTCAAATACTTGTTAAAATCTTGTAAAAATATTGTTAAATATACATAAGAACTAAAATATTTTATAAATATGCTTAAAACAATTGCAGAAATATTTCATCTTTTAAAAAAATATTTTCTAAATATATATACTTTTCATATCCTTTTTCTAATATTATTAATTTATTAAAATATGAATTAGTATTCATTGATATAATATTTTTAATTGTCGAAATATGCTTAAGAGTTTTAGATAAAAAAAATCTTTAATTTTATGTTAAGGCATCGTCAATACTTAATAAAAAATGTATTTTTTATAGTCATTACTATTCTAGAATCTACTCAAGTCATAAATTATTAGATTTTGTATGAATCACATCCTCTAGGTCACGGATTTAGATGAAGCATTACAAAGATATTCTTTGGCGAAAAATATTAGATACGTGTCTCGGCGTTATTTCCAATGGCCCTATACGGAAAAAACTTTCTGGTTAGTTGTTATGCTAAAACTCATGAAACCATTACGAGACTCATTAGCACGGCAACTCCAGGCGTTTGGCACACTCACTATGTCAATTTGGAGCAATAGCTGCGCGAGTCGGTCGGCACAGCAGTTCCAACGAATATAGATGCTTATTCGTTGGGAGTTCTGTCTAGCTGGTCCTCAGTCGCGGTTTATTTAACCCCCTTTATCGTTTTCACTATTGCCTTGATATAAACTCATGTCTTCAATATTTATATCAGTATGCCCATTTAATCAAAATATATGAGAAATCATAGTTGTCTTAAGTTCTTTATTGCAAGACCAATATATATCGTAGAGAATATTATGAAACAGATATCAAAACTATAGATAATAAGCTTTCATTAGCATTTTTGAACGAGTTAATAGCGCTTTTCGTTTAAAAGTTATGAACGATCGAACATCGAGTTAATTTTGGATGTATTTTTCAACTGAAATAAAAACTAAATTTTCAAGCACAAAAAGTAACTTAAATTTTGATTGCTCATAACTTTTGACTGAAAACTTCTATTAACTCGGTCAAAAATTCAAATGAAAGCTCATTATCTATACTTTTGATATCTATTTCATACGATATATATTGGCCTTCTCTACGATATATATTGGCCTTGCAATAAAGGTTTTCAGACAAGCATGATTTCTCATATATTTTGATTAAATGGGCATTTGACTAAAATACGAGACACGTATCTGACATTTTCGATCAAAGAATTTATCCGTAAAGTTTCATCAAAATCGGTTTCCCGGACTCCTTTGGTTCTCCTTGTAAGCTTAACTAACTTGATGATGATGGATAAATTAGTAGATGATATCAACAAGTTCTTGTAAGTTTTATTTTCCAATTTATTTAAATTATTTCAGTCAATAAATAAAGATTGAGCATCGCACCAGCAAATATATTTTATACTCATACAAAAATTATATAGCTGATACAATTGAGTAACTCATTTATTAATGGTGACTAACTTTGTAAATATCATGTTTATCTTATAAAATATCTATTTTTATATATCTTTTGCATGAAACTCAGATAAAAATGACGTATTTTCACGCATGAAAAGGCTTGTTATTTATTTTAACTGAATACTATTTTTTTACAAAAAGTTTATTGCAAGGTAAATTGCAATTAGTAAATATTACAGAAAATAATTAAACAATTGTTATTATTATGTAGATAAAAATTAAATTTTATTTGAACAGAAAAATTAGAGGAGTCTTTTGTAATATTCTTAAATTATCATAAAATTTTTTTTAGTGTACAACGTCAACGTGGTCTCGAGTGACAAATCAGATTATTGAGCTGTTTCCTACTGAATCTGAAGATTATTATTACAAAGTATATTCGAAAAACTCTTCTGAGCATATACTGTGGAAGTTCACGGTTCGTTTTACAACCATTACACATATGTGCGTGCACAATTGCGTGAAGCAGGTGTGATTAATGATAGTCATGTGAGAGTGAAGATCAAATTGAACCTTTCAAAAGTATATAATTATTTTTTAATTTCATTTAATTGTATTTAATATATTTTATTCTATAATAACATTTTTCAGAAAAAAAAAATTGATGCCTCAATATCTTTAACGAATGAAATTCGTGATAATTACTCCAGTGCTGATGTTATCACGTAGAATAGGACTTTTCATCGAAGACTAAGATTATAGAGAGTATATAGTATAGAGAGACCAAAAAAAAATCAGAATCGCTGCATGACATTATTTAAACACTTTTATTTAAAAGTTGTGAGCCTGAGACAATTAAATGACTCCCTAAGACTTATTGGTGAGACACGTGTCTTATATTTTTCACCAAAGATTTAATCTGTTAAGGTTCAGCCAAATCCGTGACCTATAGAGTGTGGTGTCTCCTTGAAAAAAATAAATATTTAACATACAGAGGAATTCAGCTTTTCTTAATAATGAGTGAAACGTTCGTGGATGAAAATGAATTACAGGTAGAAAAAACGATTCTTTCAAACCAATAAAAGTACAATTTTTATTAAAGGACCAATTAGCTTTTGTTATTTATAATATCGTGTCATTGTATGTATACGAAAATCATCTCTCTAACGCATTAGTAGTTTTCATTAGTTATTATAAAAATCGTTATGGCGCTCGGATTACCTCAAATCTCGTTTCGCAAAATTTGTGGTATACTTTGGCGCGAGCTTATTATGTTAGCTAATTGATTCAACTAGGCTTGAAAGTTTTCTATTAAAGCTTATAAGATATGTATAATTTGAGATATATAATAATCAAATATCAGTTATAAGAAGATGACTAGGGCTGTGGGTTGGATTTTCTTGAAGTTCTCGGGAGTTACTTTTTGTGAAAAATAATGAGATCCATGTCTCAGCACGATTTTTCTGAATGGGCCTTAGTTTTGAAGATATTCACCAATCCATACTGATTTGACGTGTCAGTGCATATCTATAAATACTGCATATATATACATTATGAGCATAAAGAGTGGTGAATATCTTTAATTCCAGGGTCTATTTATTAAAGCTCTTATATAATTCCTGAAAATTTCAAGAAAATTGAGAAACCACGTTCCTAGTCATCTCCTTATTAGTGCAAAAATTTTTTGTAACAAGAAAAGTAATTAATTAGTATTAGCAATCATTTTATAAATACTATAACTCGTTTTTGAACATAGATTTATAACATTTTTCATGAAAATAAAATTTTATTCAAACTAGTCTGTATGGCAGATGCCACTAAAATCTATTAAAATTATTTTTATTTACGAGTTTGTAAAACCTTTCGTCTTTTTATTTATTTTTTTTGTAAAACTACGCAAAATATACGGTTTTGTCTGAAAAAGGATTGATTTTGTCACCTGTTATAGCTATTTTGCAGGACCACTTGCTGGTACCCTCAAGGACCATCTGTTCGGCCTGGTCTAGGCTGTCTATGTGAGTATCCGGATCGACAGAAAACGTAGTGCTGAAAATACAATTACTACGTCATATCCTGTTATGTATTTCCTTCTAATCGTCTCTTTATATAAACCAAGTCCATTGGAATTACGAATTGCACCTCTGCTTGCTCTCCTTGAGATCCTATTATTATCATGTTAACATTTGTAAAACGTATAATCAGTTGTTGTAATAATACAGATGTATTCTGAATAGAATACATAAATAATATCGTGAAGCCTTGGGACATTGTATCATTATTTATAGTTCACCAACTTTCTAACTAAACGAATATTTTTGTAGACATTATAAAATGTACCAAAAATGACGAAAAATAATTAAATTAATTCTATAGAAATAGTTTAGGAAGGATCATACTAGAATTATAAGCAGTTCCTGCTAACCATGTTAGTCGTTAAATAATTATCATTTATACCTACATCCTTATTTGCTATTTCATTAGAAATACTCGAATGAGAAAATCTATTGCGGAATGAAATAATTAAAAATACAATTCTGCTGCGCTTTTTATTTAAATAGAACTAATGTGATATGAAAATATTTTATGTACATTATTTTAAACTCACATCATTTGCATAAAGTTCAAAAACTTTAAGTATTGTTTTAGTAATAGAGTAAGTAAATTTTGACATTTCAGTCCTGCTTTTGGGTTTTGAAGTGGCACTTTTCTGCATGTTATATGTAAAGTTGCAAAGTATGGATAAAGTATCCACTTTGTAACTTGTAAAGTTTAATACATTATACTTTCATTATAAAGTATACTTTCATACGTATTTTAATATATTTTAATGTGTTTTCTAAATAATTTTCTATATTTCTTTAATTAAAATTGAATAAATCGTATAATGATACAGCTAAGAAATAGCACATTGAGGAGATGTACTATGGACGGAAAGATTCCTACCTTACAGGGTCGTGCATTTAAGGGGATGTGCTATAGGGTCAGTAGATTCCGACCTTACCGATAGAGCTCGAAATTTTTTGTTGGTTTTTTAATTGAATTAATTTAATTAATTAATCTTTATTTTTATATATTTTGTTTAATACAAAAAGACGGACTCTAACGGTAAGGTAGGAATCTACTGACCCTATACCACATCCCCTTAACTAAATATGTAAAGATAGAGGTTGTAGTTGATTTTATTGTTCGTGCTAGTATGAAACCTTTCCAGGGTAAGATTTAATTGATCTCAATGAACCATCATTTTGCCAAAACTTATGAAATTTATTTAACAACGTTTCGGGAGCACTATACTCCCCTTTTCAAGCTAAGAACAATAATTTTTTTTTTTAATTTTTGCATATAAAAACACAAATTTATTATGTCACAGAGCCCTATATTAAAATTTTCCTAACCAATGAAAATTCACCTGATAACAACTAAAACTTCCATATTATTAGAGTTTTATTGATTTCTTATACTTATAGAAATATTCGAAATTTATTTGAGTGTGGTTGTTTATAATTTAAACTTATTTTGTCAATTTCTAGTAAGTTAATATGTTATTTATATTTAATAAAATTGTTATCATCGATATGTGAATTTTCATTTCAGTTAAGGTTGATGAAATTTTTAAATAGTGCTCTGTGATGACAACAAATTCGTGTTTTTAAATGTAAAATTTAAAAAAATTTTTTTTTGTTCTTATCTTCAAAAGAAAATAATGCTAAGACGCTCCCGAAACGTTGCTAAATAAATTTGATTAATTTTGGCAAAATGATAGTTCGCTGAGATCAATTAAATCCTACCCTGGAAAATGTAAAGATAAAGACTAATTTTTGGAAAACACTCTTTGTCGCCACTTCAATAATACTGTAAATATTATGTGGTTGTAGTTTCATGAAATTTTATCCTCAATTTACAGAGATTTTTGTCGTCCAAAATTTCGGAGATAAAAATCGCTGTGAATTATGAATAAAATTTTCGACGACTACATTTTATAATACTGGAATTACGTGATGTTTACATCATTACCGAGATGGTGACATAGTTTTTTTCAAAAATAAGTTTTTATCTTTATATATTTTGTTAAATAAACAAATCAGTAAGATAGGAATTTTTCTGACCTTAGCATATATCTTAACAGTGTTTGCTTACCATAAGAGCCTAATATTTCATTTACAGTGTGTCGATTACTGTAGGTTATGTAGAAAGATGACCAACAGTAACCGATCAAAATACAGTATTTGCTGTGAAACTTACAAGGGAAGGCTAAGGGTTCCGTGAAAATGATTTTATTAAAAATTTACAGACATTCTTTGATCGAAAATATGAGATACATGTCTCAAAGTTTTGTCAAAGGGGCCCCAGAGCCTAAGTTAAGGACCATTTTATAAAAATATACGAGAAAGCACGGTGGGCTCTTGAATTTGGTAGTATGGTAAGTCAAAAGTGCAGATGAGAAGCTTTCATTTAAATTTTAGAATGAGATATTAGCTTTTTTTATTCAGAACTTATGGGTGATTTAATAATTGAGTTAGTTCTGTACCCATTTTACAAGTGAAATAAACACTAATGACTATAGCTGAATAAGTATGTCAAAATGGTCCTCATCTAAGCCGCATACTTTACATATGCCGTTCAAATGGTACTGTATCGAGCAAATCCCAGATCTGTAAATGGTCTGATAATTTGTTGAAAAAGTTTTTCTTTAGTACCTTGCGAACGGCATATTTAGAGTAGACTGTTTAGGTGAAGGCATGCTTATTCAGCTATAGTCTTTCAAGACCCAAATTCAACTTTATTTTAGATCGCTTATAGCTTTTCAAAGAAAAGTACTAATAACTCGCTCTAAAATTCAAATGAAAGCTTATCATCTATATTTTTGATTTATGGATGATCTAGGAAGTACATTAGTCTTGCTATAAAACTTAAAAGTCAATCATGATTTCTCATATATTTTGACAAACCGGGCCTTAACTCGGGCTCCAGGGCTTATTTAACAAAACTCCGATACACATATCTCATATATTCGATCAAAGACTATTTCTATGAAGTTTCATCAAAATCGGTTTCCCGGAACTCTTTGCCTCTCCGTATTAGTAGCACAGCATCACTTACAACAAAATTGTGAAGATTTAATAGTACTTTTCGCAACATTAACGTAAAAGTTTACACGTGCGATCGCTGATGTGTAAATTTTTGGATTCTGTGGGCGCAAAATTGCATTTTTCAAAATTGGTACTAGGTGTAAAATGCGACTTTACGCCCACGGCATCGAAATAGAAGATTACGCGACTAGGGAAGGTAAAACTTGGACAGTTCGCCTTCGACTCGGGTGACAATTTACGCGAGTTTCCAATTTTCCTCCCGAGTAGCGTATACTATTATTTGCCTAGCGAGGACAAAAATACAATAATCTATCCCGGCGCCCGTTCGAGGAGGATAGTTTATTTTGTCTTTCATTTAGAGTGCAAAGTGTTAACTAAATAAAAATTGGATGACGAGTGTTTTCGGAGCTCACTTTTAGCCCTTTAACTTTAAAGACCCCAAATTTTAAACATCTTTTTCAAGGCCTTTTTTCAACTAAAAAAAGGGTTTGAAAAAATTTGAAAAAGATCATATCCGACGAATTTTGAGCTGTTCTTTCGAATGGTGATACCGATTTTTTGTTAAAATACTCCTGCAAAAAAATATGGCGCGTTTTTCACGAAAAAAAGTTTAAAAAATTGGAAATTTTCAACTTTATGAATTTTTTTTATAAGGAAAATGAAATGGCAATAATTCAAAATACTGCGAACAAAGTGCAATCGATGTTCAAATATTACGGGAAAATTTTTTTCATGATTATAAAATATTTTTAACCTCTTCAAAATGGCCTTATTTCGCAAAATCCCAAAAGCTCAAAATTTAATAATCAATTTTTTAGACAACTTCTTAGAGGGCTCTTTTACAACTAAAAAGAAGGTTTTGAAAAATTTCGGAAATATCTTATCCGGCATATTTTGACCTGTTCTTTCGAAT
>UELV01080367.1:0-15903 GCA_900490015.1 Megastigmus stigmatizans
ATATTTAATGATGTCATAAATAAATTCGTAAATCACAGAAAAATAAAGGATGGTTATTTGTAAGAATTCAATGAATCCATTTTTTTTAAATTGCTTCCCTTTCGAATCACTGAAGGCACTGTAAAATTAAGTGCCCGTAAAACATGCGGTATATTTAAAGATTGCTATATACTATTTATGAGCATGCTTTTACACCATGCACGAATATTACTTGCATCGTTTCTTTTATTAACGAATATACTATTTATAGATAATACTCATTTTGTTGTGCAAACTATTTTACTTCCGCATTTAAAAATTCGATACTCAAAAAAAAGTTATTTCTTAAAGTGGTGCTCACTTCAAAATAAGTCTCTTCAGTTTCTAAGTTTCTAAATTTTGATAGATAGAGTAACTATAGTTACAGAGTTTGATTAAACAAAAATCTTTTAATCTTTGATATATAATATATAATACAATCACATAAGACAATTGCTTCCGTGTAAGTTACATAATTGCATCATTGTAACGTTTAACCGAAGCTATCTCGCAAGTTCCGCGGATCAACATGTGCGCGCACAGCTGGCGAAATCATGTGCAAGTGCAGGAGAGAAAAGATGAGAATGATTGCTCGAGTATCCCTGCGCGCAAAAGGGACCGACGAGTAGTTGGCGAGTGCCTCAGGGCCAAATCGTGATTTCTCGCATTCTGCCTTCTGCCTTCTGCTGCTTGTGTGTGCTGCAAGGGGTAGCGAAACAAAGAGGCCCTTGTGCCGGCATTTAGTCGGTACGCGAGGTGGAATCTCAAGCTCCTCGGACTGTGGGAGCGAGGAGGAGAGAAAAGAGGAGAGACTCGGGGCGACAAAAATGCTCGTGACAGGGAACATCGAGCGGAGATTCGCCCTGAATCTTTTTCTTAGATTTTAGATATTTTTCTGCATAGCTATATTCGCAGTTCAATTGGAATTTTTAAATAGCTATTTTTCTAAATCTTCATTCCACAAATTGTAAATGTATATTACGTAAACGTATAGTCAAACTGTAGCATAGTTTTTTTTTCAATTGGTTGTTGTATATTATATTATTTGACCAAATCAATCTAAGAAATAAATAAATAAAGCAATTACTTAAATCACATGTTGCAGTAAAACGATGTGTAAAAAGGGAAACTTGTACCGTTAGCTCGTCCATTGTAAAGAGAAAGAGTAAGGAACAAAATGAAAAAGGTATTGTCAACTACAGAGCAAATTGCACGAATTGTAAGTAAGAGGCCAATAACCAGCGAGAAAAAGAAGAAAATATAAAAATCGTAAATTATGATGGGGGAAGCTGGGAAAAGCAGATAAAAGGAAAGGGAGAGGAAAGCGACGAGGAAAGGGGAAGAGGGAGATGTAGAGGTTAATATCCACGTCGGGTCGAAAGATTCGAGAGCGCCGGGTTCTTGAACTTGACTCCGGCAAGTTCACATGGAGCCAAATCGAGAGGAGGCGGAGGAGGAGGGGGAGATGTAGAGGGAGAGGAAGAGGGAGATAGAGCGAGAAACGACCGGGAAGAAGGAGGGGAGCAAAAAAGCGCCGACCACGAGGAAAAAGTTGCTATATAGCTGGTATATAGCCGCGGGGAAAGGAGCACAAGATAGGGGGAGAAGAGGAAAACATGATGTGCGCACGCCAGAGGAAGAGGATAGTCGAATATGGCCCAGGCAGGAGAGATGGAAAAGGGAAGAAAGGCCACGGGAGCGGCGGCGGGGAGCTCTGCGTTGCTCCGCTGAAATACTCGGATACGGAGGGCGCAAGTATTGATTAAAAGGGGTTGCGCTCGCTCTCGCCCGCACTATATACATCCCTATACATACTGAGGGACGCGAGCTGCTCTTCCTCTCTACCCTCCAATCCCCTTTTTTTGCCCTCTGTATATCTTCATCTCGATAACGCCTGCCTTACGCCATGCCAAGTGCTCTCTCACTTTTATCACCGAGCAAGCCCGGTATCTTTCGCCGGGGTATTCCGTTGCGGCTATTCCGTTATATGGCGACGCGAGCCTCCCGCACGGCGCGCAAACTAAATCACGCGGGGGTCCGCGGATCGCTCGAAGCGTAAAAGGGGCGGTTCTGCAGCGCGCGGCGGAGGGGATGATAATGTCGAGCTCTCGCGCGCGCACCGAGTCTGCACAGCTGCTGATGCTGCTGAGGCGCAGACGTTGCGCGAGCGCTGCTGCTGCTGCATCAGGGATGAATTATTCGCCTCTGGATCTCTACGCAGATTTCCTCTCGCGGGAATTTCCATCCGAATTGATGGATAATGTATAGGTGCACGGGCCACGTTGGGATCTCGGATTCTAATGCGACGATGGCCCCAGACCGACCTCTCGCTGCGGTCTGTACGCGCATTAGACCACGCTCGACTTTTTCACAGGGGATAGGGGTCCGTTCGTTTATTTTGCGAGTGATGGAATTTTCTGGTTTCCGTGAGGATCGAGATTGATAGTTATTTGATGCATATAGCTACCGAGGATATCGATTGAGCCAGTAATACTTTGTATAGGAGACCAAGGGCAGACAATTAAGCACTAAGGCTAAGTGAATATAATTTTCTATGAATATTTATGAGGCGAAGTTTAGGTGATGTCGCTTGAAAGGGTGACAGCTGGTGGATTATGCACGACTTATCAGAATCAATAGTTTTAGAACGTTAGAGTGCACACTTGGATGAAAATTGATTAAAATTGAATAAGTATAAAAAGTATTTTCAATGAATTTGAAGTATGAAAGCACAGGACTCAAAATTATGTGATACAGTGTCATAGTGTCCTTTATAAAATGAAATACTGTGAGCTAAAAGGTATCCGTATAAAATGTACAAGAAAAAATTTAATTTTATTCCAGAGGTTATTGCAAATGCTTATACAATAGTTTCATTCATAGTGCCCCTTATCTTATCCCGACTCATATTGATAACTATAAACAATGTAGCAAGTGAAAGAATATGTAGGGCAACTATAATAGTTAGTCTTAAAATGCAATAATCTTATGTGTACATTATTGATGGAAAATCAAATACTTGTATTTTTTAACCTATATAATAACATGTTGAATCATCAAATGCAATGAAGAGGTTAGCTATAATTAGAAATAAATATTCAGTTTATTCGTGATTCCGAATACATATTTTTCAAAGACATTATTGAAATATTATAGTTTAAATCATATATTTTTTGTTACATGTGCTTTATTTTATAATTAGTTTTTAATCTTGGTTGAATTAAGGCATTGATAAAAGGTTTTTAAGAGTACTTGAAAAATCAGAAAGTAAATTCCGTAAATTTTTAAGATTGTACGTTGAATTTAATAACTCGGCGTAATGAGAATACGTTATAAAAGATAAAATTATAAAGCTAAAATTCGCGAGGAAAATGCTCGGAAAGTAGAGAAAGAGGTATGAGCTCAATTTACGGAAACGCTCTTCAGTTTGCCCTCCGGCAAAGATGACACTAAAGAGGGCGGAAAGAGGAAATTTTCGAGGGTCCGTGTCGTGGTTCACCTACCTGCACGCTTTACTCTCTCTTCCCCTTCTCTCTTTCTCTAATCATATCTCTTCCTCATTTTACTGCTGCGTGCAGCACAGGTATATATTTTCATTTCGTGGATTCATATTACCATATATTATGATTAAACTTTATAAAAATTATAAAGAAAGATCCAAGCATACACGCATTCAATTTTCTGTGTCCATGTACAAAACTTTATTGACCATGCAAAAATTGTCCGTAGGCATATCAATATTTATTCATATTTCCAACAAGCAAACTTTTTAATTTTTGATTTTTATTCAGTTTTGTTTTCGCCTACAAGCTTTTGACAACTGATGAGTTATTTAAAATCAGATGACTTTAATTACTTAACCTAATTTGCTTATCAGTTGCTTATTTTCAAATCTACTAATCTAAATCAACTTAAGTTATTTGCCTAAACTTTTCAATATGTAGAATTATTTTCTGGAAAGTTATTAGTATTATTTGAGTTCTATCATATATAAGCCTTGCTACTACTTTACGAATATCCAAATATCTAATTAAAAATACTATGAAATTGAAATTAAAAGTTTTCTGTTTAATAATTTAAGAAGCAATATATCTTTATGTAAACAGCACAATCTAGTAGCCATAAAAATATATAAAATAAAAAATGGGATTAGAAAGTATTGAAGAAAATTTGATTATGCAATAAACAGTAGCACAAATATATGATGATAAATATATTTCATGCATGCAAGTCATGACTGGAATCATGTAGTTACCACGTGATTATGCAATCTGACGTTAAACTTTTATAGTTTGACTTTACAAATGTAGATCACAATAGTGTTCATTTAAAAATAATATAAAGCTTTGTTGATGTTATTCAATGCATTGTAGAATTTTTTCAACGATTTCTAAGTTTTCTATAGTTTTTTTTGTCATATTTTTTAGTATTGAATTTAAGCGTAAGTCTTAAAGAATGTAGATTTTAATATATTGAAAGTGTTTTTTCAACAAATGCGCAAATCGTTCGAAAGAGTGGTAAAAAATAGTTTGGTTAGATCGTTTGAGGAATTTATTTTGTTATTTAATTTATCTTGCAAAAACGGTATTGCTCCAAATCGTTATATATTAATGTACGTTTGCACGAAGTAAATAAACAAACTTATGAGTATTATTTTACAATTGTTATATTCTATACGCAACTAAAAATATTAATTAATAAATATTTTGTTTGTCAGAGAAAAAAAATCAAACCTTATAGGTTGAATTTCGAGTACGGGCTTCCAAGAGAGTCTTTTTTAATATTTAGATTATATCTATACATATTTAAAGCAGGAATATTAAAAATGTTTTAAAAATGTCTTCAAAATAATTTAAAAGTGATTTAAACTCCCTCATACCTCTTATACCAGTCCTACCTCTAAATATAAGGCACTACCGTGTAGTGGTCGTGCCTAAAAACCACTACTAAGTGGTTGAGGTTGATGAAAACCCGTTATAATTATTTATCGGATGAGAATCCAGAGACCGGGTTATAGTAAAGATGAGAAGAGATGTCAATATATAAAGCCTTAGTATACTGTAAAGCTGAAAAAATAAACTACTTTTATATGTTATCTTTAAATTTTTATTGTTGAATTTTTTATAATGAATGTAGTGAAAACCAATTTCACATTGCTTCACGTACATATAGGTAGTGCATAAGGTAAAGGCAATGAATGAGTTTTCAAATTGCTATAATACATTCCAAATGACTGGAAATACTTAAAAACAAATTTATCGTGTTTAACTTGAAATACAAAAACTAAGTATATTATCTAAGGTCGTATATTAAAAATCATTGATAAATTGAAAAATGTTTTGCATAGATTTTTGTTTAAATTAGAAATACAAATCAATGCCTATGGATTTAAAATTTAATTTAGTGCAGGATCAGAAGTAAGGATAAAGTACATTATAAGAAACTTTTAAAATTATTTTTTCATACAAGTTGTTTTAAAATTATTATATTACTACAATTAATATGAATTAATCGTTTAAACTTGACATCACGTTACTCGAAGAAATATACTGACTTGTTATTTTAATAAAAATCAGCCGATCATGCGATACAATTATTTAAAAAGGTACAGTACAAGTAAATCGATGGATTATAATTATTCTATATTATACACTTCATCTCTTTCACAAAGGCAATGAATCAGCCTCTAGCAAGATATGCTTCACTACCTTGTGCTTGCATCTGCCGCTTAATATAGGCAATCTATGCTAAGCTTAATTAGATTTTAAGTACCTACAGCGGTAGATAATGTGAGTATTATCTGCATTTTAAAATTACTCATTTCACAATTTTTATATTAATTCTGTATGTATGGTCGATATTTCAAAATTAGTAACGAGTAAGTATATCCTATACGTTAATTCTGTTAAAAAAACCATTAGTTCTGTTCGAACAAAATTTAAATTTACCAATAAGTATGTCTGCATACATTTATACATGGTAGCAATCTTGTAGCTATAGATATAATTTTTCAGTTAGATTTTCAAATGCTTTGAATATTTGTTTGGATATAAAATTAAAAGATATAGAGATATATCTGCATAATCGTTATTATTAATTTACTCATATAATCTTATAAGTTTGTTATATATATATATATATTCAGAAAAGTCTATATATAAATACTTATATTTCATCTACTAAAAGCTTGAAAGCTAAAGGAAACCACGAAGCGGAAAGTAAATGCATCGGCAAAATAAATGTTTTCAGCACAGAACGTATAGCCTTTAAAACAACTCGGGATCGACGTTTAAGCAAACCCGAACAGTTAAAGAAAGAAAATAAACTTGCTGGATCCTTGCCAAGGCGGCTCGCGTTGGAGGCTCTCTGCATACAACTCTTTCCTTCCTTTTACTCCTCTCTCCCAACCCCCGATTCTCACAACCCTTATATTTTTCTTCATCAATTGCTCTCTCACAGGTCTTCGTTAATTCGCTCCTCTTTCTCTCTCTATGTCGTTCTTCACATCGGCGCGAGAGTTAAGCGCTCCAAGTATACGCGCGACTCGGGCGTTCGAAGCCGCTCCGCGTATAATACCCTTCGTATGTATAGGTATACCTATATACCCAGCGTGCAGCCATGCTATCGCTCTCACGGATTCAGCACGCGCCGGTATAACGCCGGTACTCCAGCTCAGCACGTGGTGTCTACCGGCTCCGATATATCCCTCTCTCTCTCTCGCGCTCCCTGGCTCCGCGCTAAAGCAAAGGGCCACGCTTACACGCACACGCGCATTACGAGCTCCGTCCGAAAGCCCGAGCGCCGGGGGAAAGGGACGGAGAGAGGAGGTGGAAGGCAGAAGCGGGCCGAGGAGGAGAGGAGAGGAGAGGAGAGAGAGAGAGAGTATCGCGTCGACGGGGGTTGGAGAGAGATGGAAAAAGCTTCCCGCTGCCGCGCTCGTGGCTGTGTGGTATAGTTGTGCAGCGTAGTAGTCGTATATAGTAGTACCTACTCCTCCTTCTCCCTTCTCCTCCCGAGTGAACAGCGGCAGCAGCAGCAGCAACAGCAGAGCCGCCGAGCCTTCGGCTAGACGCACGGCGGAACAGTCGCAAGTTTGCGAGCTGCGCGCCGGTCACGACGCGACGCTCACTCCCTTTCTCTGTCTCTCCTCTGTCCCACCTATATATTTATATACATACACCATCAGGAGCAAGCTTGGCTCTTTCGCGATTCTAGTATCACCGCGCGATAACAGTGCGTCGCGCGTCTAGTTCGGCTCCGGAGCTTCGCTGGTGCAGCGAGTGTTCCTTTCTCTCTCTCACGCGAGGTATAAGCGCGTCATCGCGTTTTTTGGAGTGGCGCTGCACGAGCAAGGACGAAAGGCCTAGAATCCTCTCGCGTGGTTTCACTTGTCAGCGGGGACAAGTAGTTACGGAACAGAGACTGTTGGATATATACGTATAGGAAGGCCCTTACCGCGACACAGTGGTTGTCTCGGCCTCTGGAGACACACGCAGTTTGAATCGGATGATCGGTGAGTATATCGACAGGTGACGGATGCGAGGAAGTGACTGGGCTGTATATCTGTGGCGAGGCGCTTAGGAGAAGAGGGGTGTATATGTAAAAGGTTGGGGATTGTTGTGCAGTGAACAATATATTTTGGGTATGGCGGTTGAAAAAGGATCGGGCTTGTGTGGAATTCGACTGGTCGCTTTGGAGCGAAGTTACCTCGGTTTGCGTTCGATGTTTCGCACGACCGACGCTACATAATTGTTATTGTATTTTATACGAAATCACGTTGCTCCGTTTTGATCGAATCAGGAAATTGAAAATGAATATAATTGATTTTGATGTATTATTAAAACGAGTTACATACTTCACTAAGTTTTGAATTGTGTTTACTATCGATGACATGTATAAAGTCTAAATAAACGAGTCGGTATTTTTATTTAATGTTTACTTATCACTTGATGGCTATAATTGGTATTATCGTTTGAGATGATGTCAAAGTTCAATATTGCCTTATTTGCAGCACATTGGAGAAATTAGCAATATTCGAAACTACTATGTTTTGATCTAAAATGTCAATTATATCAGTACGTATTATTCGTAAAATAACATTTTTCAAGGGTAAATAAAATTCTTAAAATAAATTTACTTCTAGTTCTAGGTGTTTATATATATAAATATTACTAGAATTTTATGTATACAGTCAACTTTAGACTGGAGGAGTTACTTTTATATTGTAATAGCGTGAAATTTGATTATTGTGTTTGTAAGCTCACGAATTTTTTTATTAGAACCATCATTACTACAGTGCTTGTAACAGTAAGGTTCATAATTCTACGCTTAAATACCATTTCGTTCCGCACGTGTTCACGACTGCAACAAATTTTCTTCCGTTACTGCTTTCTTTAGCTCTTTAAAAACTAGAGTCCTAATTAACTATCCTTAAAAGAAGTATTTCGTGTTTTAGTAATAATGAAATAAGTGTCAAGGTTAAACATTTTGAATTTCAAAAATTAAATAGCTTAAATAAATTCTAATTGTTTTCTTTTCCTACATGTAAATTGTAATTTCTTTTTTTTTTAACAACACAATAAACGAAATACGCAATTCATGCTCATAAATTGGGGTTTTTTTATTGCAATTCTAACGATGCAAAGTTTGATCTTGTGTTTTTATGTATTTGAAGCAAGTAAAAAAAAACAATTTAAAACAAGTAAATTAATATACCAACAATGAAACTATGCATATATGATATATTACACAGTCTAAAAGCAGTAGAAATATTTTCATTGTTTAAAAAAAAAACAACTATTGTTGACATCGCTGCATTGTGTAGTAGTTCTGATGAAGTGCTTACAAAATTAACAGTAGGTTAGAGAGATGCTTCATCCGGAGTCTAATACATATCATTCTTCTGTGATGAACGACGGGTCGTATTTTGTATTCACAGAATGAAGAATGGTTGATATTTCATAGACGCTGCAGTGTAATACCCAACGAATAAGATATATTTAAAAAAAAAACTCCTTTTATCATACTGAAAACCATTAATTAGATCGGAAAAAAATGTTCCTTCACAACAAAGTGAAAAGTTATTCCTTTATTAGCATTTTCAGTTTCACTTTTGGTACAAAAAGCATTTAAAATATAATTATGCACAGAGTATGTACAATTTACTAAAACGTGTTTATTTAAATGAGTAGAAAGTGCAGGCAGAACTCGTTTAATTACCGACGACACTAATGACTAAAGAGTGACGTGATAGGATCCAAAACATGCAAACTAAAAATAAAAGATTTGTATTGAAGATGTGTATGTAATTTTCATACAATTACAATTGCAAAACATTAGGTTGCGGAATGTATAACATGAAGAAGACTTTGATTTACCATTCCATTTTCCTACGTTTTCGCATATAAATATTTTGAAAATATCGACATAGTCATTAACTGTTGAGCTTATCAAGTTATTCCATCACATACTTTAAGGCTCGGTGAAAGCCGAAATCCATATAAATTACTTTAGGTGAGTCAATAGTCTTTCCTTCTATCTATATTTCAGAAGTGCATCGTATATTTCATAATTTTTAAAATATGTCATAATTTTCTCTCTTTCCAATCGATAATATAATCAATATTTCCGTCATGATTGTTATGTTTTAATTGCTTTGATTTATTACGTACGAGAACGTTGAGTTATAATATGGATTAAATGATTAAGCGAATGCATTTGTTCGATTTAATTGGAGTATTGGGTATATGCTATTAAAATTCAAGGTTATTAAAATTTTTTTTTTAAATAACAGTAAATTTATTCCGTTACACTGATATCGAAAATACGTATGTGCTTGTGTACCTATATTATTATTTTATCTTTTACCAGGTATATTTATGCACATTCCTCTGTGGGAAAATTAGTATTTAATATTAAAACATAAAGAGATATCCGCTTAATTAATGTAATATAAAAGCCGCTAAGTAAGTAGGTTGATGCTCCGAAATGATGAATTTACGAGGAGTCGTAATATTCGCATGATACGCCCGTAACCTCCATAATCGCGGCTATAATAATTTATTTTCTAAAAAAGAAAATAAGTCCTTGACGAGGAGAAATATATTGTTAAAAGTCGGCGCATTTTATAACAAGAGAAAGGCTTCCGCGTTTTTGATAGATCGTCTTTTGTGCCCATAAAATCTGTCAAAACATTTGAGAGATGAGAATATACTTTTGAACCGCTTCTAGACAGTTGATGAGACCCATGACATAAAGTTTTCTCGGCTCGGTACAGCTTCATCTTTAAGTGTTCTTTCGGGTCATTAAAGGGTGACAAAAACGCACGACGACTTTATGCTGACGTCAAAGTAGCACACATGGGACGAATTTTGGTTATGCTCTAAACAGATTTATGATAGATGAAAGAAGTATTACTTTTTAGGTGAAACCTGCTTACATGCTTAATATTTACTTTGTTTAACTATATTAATAGCTTAGGCATTCAAGGTTCGGTACTTTGTTTACATATTCAATTGCAAAGTATATATATATATATATCATTTATAGCAGTTGTTTGAGATTATCGATCTTATAACGCATCTAAATTATTTTCAGTTTCAAGAAAATTGTATAAATAGGTAGTACAAATTAAAGTTAAGGTAGTATTTAAGTATGCATGCTATAAATTATATTCTGTATACGCGGCAGTCTATTCAATTAATAGCCTAATAATTGTACTAATGTCAGAGGAAAAGTACTGAACTCATGAACAGACTTTTTTCTTGAAATCTTTTTACAAAGAATTAGAATTGTAAATTGCCATTGACTTGGAAAATACATATAAAAGTTAAATGAACTACGGCATCATACCAATTAACTTACATTGTTTCAACATACAAGTGGTAAATAACAGTAGAATTATACCAGAAATTATTAAAAAATTTATCTACTTAAGTTTTGTTTTTTACTTTATATCTATCTATTAATTTATATTTTCTTTTATAAATTTGGTAAATAAATAATTTTAATTAAAATTGTCATACATGTTTTTTTTTTGAGCTTATATCGAGATTATAGCTGCAGTTTTATATACATATTGAATTTAGGTAAGCACATTTTAATTATAACTTCCTAGCATCTGCAGCAATTTTCCTACTTTCTTAGTATCTTTCGTTAGATTTATTGCAAATTATTGATTGAGAAAACAAATAACATTACTTATTTCATATAATTTTACGTTTATACCGCACAGTAGACATGAATAAATTTTATTATAAAACACATTATATTCGAAGTGACTTTTGCAGCTAGCAAAATGGACCAAAGCAATTTACTACTAAATTTTCGAAATTCTATTACTAGTACCATTTTACGTAACCAGAAATCACTGTTACCCATACCTAACAAAAAAAATTGAATCCTTGCATAACAGCGCGGAGCTTTAAAATAAATTACCCAACTCGATACTCTCCATGTAAAACCTATAACAATGATCACGCAACAAGAATCCTTTGAGCGCGTGTAAAAAAAGCAGGAAGTTTTTCTTCCCTCAATTCTGGCTCCCTCTCTGCGCTTACCAAACCTCAAAACGCATAAAAAGGGAGAAAAATATCCGCAAAGTCACTCGGGCATTAATTAAAGGAAGCTGCGCCGCGCCGCGGAATTATTCCGTTAAGGATCGTAACAAGCGCAGGCGGATCATCTCCCCCTGCTCATAGGAAACGCATAAAGCAGCCGGCGAGCCATTCGGCAGATACACTCAGAGGGGAAAAACTCGCCGACGGCGCCTCTTTCTCACCCCCGCCACCATCACTCCAGACTATATTATATTTCACAGTCGATGTTTTACGGTATAAAAGCATCGGTCATTCTTCCTTTCGTTTTCAGCTTCAATAATGTTTGTTTGCATAAACGAGTACCAGCGTACTGAATATCGATGAGAGATATCCACAGACGTCAATTTATATTATGTGGATTTCAACAAAAATAAACATGAGATTGATGTAGATCTCGGCAGTATACGTGCAGTCCACAATTATTCAGTTTTTTTTAAAGACCATCAGTGAAAAATATTTGATATCGACCAAGTATAGGTTCCACGACAAAATTAAATCAATAACAAATATTGCTTCATCCTCAATTTAAATAACTCTTTCTGGATTGTGTTATTCGTCGTTAAAGATTATAATTAATCGTAAAGCTTGTATTTTCTTTTAATATTGCAGTATGTCGAATATTCTTTCTCATTGTGACTAGAAGCAATCTTTCCAACGACTCGGAAATATTGCGAAAATTTTGCTGACTCGAAGTATAGAATGAAGCGCCGCTGCACCAGCGGAAGCTGCCCACCGTATCAAAATATCATCTCCCATTGTGCACCTCACATCCTCTCTAGCACTCGATAATATATTGAAAAAAGATCACTTGAACTACCGACAGCTCGCGAGCGCGCATCAGAGCTACCTGCACTCTGGCTACCGCGATAACATCCAGATGTTATTTAGGAGAGAATCGCGGGTGCATTATATGCACATAGCCGCAGTCGGCTCCGCGGCCGCAACGGTGCGTCGCCCGCGTTTTCTCTCTTTCATTCTCGGACTAGCATGTCCAGCAGTAGAACAATGCGCTTTCACTCGCGCGATGCATGCCCGCGTGCGCCACGTGTGTGTACGTGCAATGTGTCTGTGGATATATACGCGCGCTCTCCTCGCGCAAAGAGTATGTAGATGCATAATGAATGCTTGCGCGCCCTTTGCTTTTGCGGGAGGCTTAGGCTGGTGGAGTATGTTGCCTCGCGCGTATGCATGCGCGCAGCTGGGCGGCGACACTCTCGGCCTCGTATGGGCCAACGAGGTCACTTTGGTTTATTAAGATCGGCTTAACGAGTGTTTATCCGAGTTCCTCTCGTGGACACGGCTCGCGTTTATATGCGTATATATTCTCTTGCCATCCCGGATTATGTCTTTTGTCTCTCGATCGAGTTCTCTCTCTCTCTCTCTCTTTCCTACTCTGCTCTCTAGTCTTGCGCTATTTTGTAACGTATCGCAGCCGAGAGACAATGGTCTCGCCCTGTGTATATACTAAACGCGTGTACGCGGGCACACGTAGGCATTTTTTAATTTTTGATATTATATAGCAGCCGTTATAAATGGCCCCTCATACTTTGCTCGAAAACTTTATATA
Organism: Megastigmus stigmatizans; assembly: GCA_900490015.1. Classification (NCBI taxonomy): domain Eukaryota; kingdom Metazoa; phylum Arthropoda; class Insecta; order Hymenoptera; family Megastigmidae; genus Megastigmus; species Megastigmus stigmatizans. The sequence goes on from UELV01080367.1 coordinate 13,183, forward strand.
TTTTCTTCGTTTCTAGTTTCTATGTTCGTTTGATTTCTCAATTTATCTATACCAACTTTCTTTATACAATATAAATAAGAGCGTACGGCCATAGAGCTAATTGCATTTTTCGCACAGCTGGGCGCTTAATGGGTTAGTTTATGCTAATAAAATTGAAAGTTTTTTTTTTACACCGTATATTCGCTGATAAGATGAAATTCTTGCTCGATAAACTTTATACTAATGCAAATCGAATAATGTTTCATTCAAATTAATGTATGCCAACTGTTTACTATAAATAGTGAAATTGTTAGAATATATTGTAAAATTATTCTTATACACCATGTTTTTACAAAATGAAACTTCAATGACAAATAACTAATGCATCATCAATATTTGTCAATTTATGCACATGTATATTTATCAATGACACCGGTCTTATGGAGCCATATGGCTTACGGTACCTGATGCATATAAAATGAATTTATACGACGCACTTATAGAATAGACAAATGAAATGGCTCATCACGTGACTTTTAAACTTTGCTTTCTCAAGTTTTACGTTAATTAGTTCATTTAAATTCTCTGTAATTTGGTTTATACTGGTTGTATAAAATAAAAAGAATTATATATGTTTATTTATAATTCTTTCTCTCCATTCGTACTTTCTTCTCGTCTACTTGCTTTTTTTATTCTCACTGTCGGCCACTAATTAGCTCTGATGCGATTCTCATTGTGCTCTCTGTCTCTCTTTCTCTTACTTTGAAGTTCCTTCATTCCATTGAGGTATATGATCACCACGACTCAGTGCCTCAGTGCTTTTGTTGTTTTTCACTTGCGGGCGAAATTGGAATTTGCATATTGATTCTTTTATCTCGACAAGATTAAGAAAATTTATGAACAATTTGGGGTTGATAAGAATATTTCGAGATTAATTACGTCGTATCTCGTGCTCGCTTTTTCCTCGATCAAGCGTAACATGTATTTCGTTGATAATTTTTACTTTTTAGAGGTAGTCAGAAAATGTTTCTGCACTTCGCAAATTAACCAAATTATCGAAAAGCTGCGGCCCTGCAATCGGCGCCAATGAATAATTTCGTTACCTGCAGCACAACCGTATCCGCAGCAGCAGCAGCAGCAGCAGCAAGCGCGAACTCGTAAGCAAGTTTTTAACGCGATTAACGTTTTTTTTTCCAGTCGGCAAACACAGACGTTGCGCTAACGCAATTTATACATAATACCGCTCTCGTCATTTGCGTTAAATCGGATTTGCGATAGCGAGTCGCGCGACAAACGATGTCCTAATGGTATTTCTCGCTGAGTGCATCCACGGGTGCGACGAGTCTCTCTCTCTCTCGCGCGCGCGACTATATCTGTATGTATATGTATATACACTCGCGAGATATATATGTTTATATGCGTGTATAAGAGGCAGCGAGTACGTCGAGTCGTTAGAAGAATTTCTATGGCGTCGGACAACGGCCTCTTTCGCGTGCAGCGCGTTACGCTTTGCTCTCGTATTATATAGTGGCGGTCAAAGAGAGACTACCGAGTTGCAGTGCACACCGGCTCGAAGAGCTTACATTGTAGCCTGCCGAGTCAAATACATTGCGCGGTACCGCTGCTTAAAGCCGGGAATAATGGAGTCGTTAAAACTGCACTCTTCCAACCCTAATCTGCTTCTCGTCATCGGCGAAATTTTCGTACGCTGCACCTTTCCTCGAACGGACACAGCCAATAGGCAGTTGAAAGTAAGAGTATATGATGAATAGCGGTGTTACTTCACAATCGCTTTGTTGTTTGTTGTTCTTGTATAATTATGAGATAACATTAAACAAGCCCGTTCAAAAACAAATAAAGGAAGTCGACATGAATACTTTGCGGTTGGAAGTGCATTTTAAATCGAGAAGAAATACTTAATTTACTACTGCTTATAAAAGTTTCTCTCTTAAATATATATAAAAAAAACTATCATCTGGAAATAAAAATGTTACAGTCGAGTTTTATATTGAAGCACTGTTGGTGTTTCACCTTCGCCCTTGCAGCGTCCGTCAAAAGCATTTTGCAATAAGAGAGACACTTACTCTCCAGACTTTATCTTTGAAAGTCATTTTATTCTCTTTTGACTGACGCGAACGTCATTTAAACTACGTCTTACTACTTATTGCTCTGAAGAGGAGCGTCGACCTAATATTACATTGGATACGTTGCTGTCAAATTGAATACAGAGGTTTTTTTGCTCGACGAGATTGATTGATGTGAAAAAATGTCTTTCCGGTATCAATAAGCTGATGCTTAATGTAGTACTTTGATAAAATCTTATACTTTAAGCTCTATTTGTTAAACAGGTATCTATTTGGTATTGTGTATACGATCTAAAATGACATCTATAGATATTGATGGCTTCTGTCTCAATCTATCAACGGGACTAAAAATAATCAAATAGGTCTGCGATAAACATTTTTGCATTAGACGTGTACTTAGTAGCTTATCTAGTAAAATTATATTATTTGTAATACTGCATATAAATGTATAGTAAAATTTAGTACAGCGTAAGGTCAAAATTTCTCAGGGTAGTTTATTAACAAAAGATCTAAAAGGTTACGGTTCGTTTCCCTACCAACTTCTTAACAGAGAGATGAGTCTTTAAAAGTAAAATTTTATTAATAGTTCCAGATAATTCTTTCCAAATAATATGCATCGTTTTTCACGTATATCTCATTACCAACACGTTTTACCAGC
>UELV01080367.1:15923-36368 GCA_900490015.1 Megastigmus stigmatizans
TTATATTATTTGTAATACTGCATATAAATGTACAGTAAAATTTAGTACAGCGTAAGGTCAAAATTTCTCAGGGTAGTTTATTAACAAAAGATCTAAAAATTGCTTACAAAACCGCATTGGAAAGCCCTTGGAAAACGTAGAGATTTGATAAGAACCAGAGAATTCTTATAGTCAAAAAGTTTACGGATCGTTTCCCTACCAACTTCTTAACAGAGAGATGAGTCTTTAAAAGTAAAATTTTATTAATAGTTCCAGATAATTCTTTCCAAATAATATGCATCGTTTTTCACGTATATCTCATTACCAACACGTTTTACCAGCATGCGAATCAAATTTTCCTTTACGATAAGTGCAGAGTGTCGAAAAGGGGTCAGGCCACCCTACGAGCCACTCGTCACCAATCATCGAAACACGAATCGACCACCGCGCACGGAAGATCCATCGAAATTAACGCAAAAAGCATGGGATGATGCGCGTGAATTGGCTAATGGTCGTCATCTGTGGCGGTAGAGTCGGGCGCGGTATGGCGGTCCTACACTCTTCGCACTCGCTCGCTCGTGCGGGGAGATTGATAAATCAAGAGAGCCACTATACTACAGCGAGTGCATAAGCGCGCGCGCACACGCTGTCGTGTTTATCTCGTTGTCCGGCTAAGCTTTGACATCCGTCTCGAAGTTGGACGCGACACACTTCGTGCGGGCCGTTACGAGTGAATCAAAGAAAGAGAGAGAGAGAGAGAGAGGAGAGAGAGAGAGAGATGAGAAAAAAGGATATGTCGCGCCCGGCGCGCAACAAAAGCTCTCTTATTGCCACTCGACCTGTCCAGATGTATATAATGTACTTGCGATCGGTCAATCGTATCGGCGACACAAACACACACACACTTATACCAGGTAAAAAGACGACATCGTTCGAAGTAATCGAGTCGACAGTGGTGTGTATGTGCCGCTCGTGATCGAGTTTGTTTTCAAAACGTCCGATCCGATCGAGAGCGCCGATCGTGTGTATGTGCCTCGCCCGTGCAGCCCGACGTGTCATTGACTTACAACAATCGCGTTCCTAACAGAGAGATATGAACACTCTATAACTCCACACGTCGACCATTAAATTAATTAGATGGAATATTATCGGGGATCCCGTGTGGCTCCAGAGTGATAATTTGTGCGCTGCTCCCGCGTCGGGTTTCTTGCTGTTGCGCGTGTGAAGTGTGCAATTATCAATAAACGTCTACGATCTGGCTTTAAAATGTTATTGCTCGATTTTCATTTGCATAATGTAAATCTCTTATTGGGAACTGCTAAATTTTCAAGAAATACTTGACCCCACGTGTGCTGTGTTTCATATCGATTAGATAGCGATTTTAGAAATGTACAAGCTATACAATGTATAAATTACTATAATAATAATGTATTCATTTCATGAAATTTTGTAAGTTTAGTTATTTATTAAGAATACAAAATATGAAAGTCTTTCAATACGCGATAAGATTTCTTGTTCTCAAAAAATCTTGAATGTATGAAAAGCACGAATACTTTAAATGACTGCGGCACGTCAAGCGATTGGTCATTTTTTATATAAAAGTTGTGTCAACTTATGACGTTTGTATTGAAATCCATACACAGCAAGAGATAAAAAGCTATTTGGTTATCTCTAATTTTTATTCAGCAAATTGATCGCTTAGAAATCTGCATTGCAATGTGGTTCGTAAATTAAAATAAAACTGTTCAACCAATTCAGAGCCAAATTCCAAGTATTTTTAAACTTCCTTGTACTTGTCTATATAGATGAAGGTACGATTAAAAAACTATCTTCAAGACCTATAAATTTGAGTCATTGAAGGAAATTAAAATCGATTTAGGGTACGTAAAAAGTAGCCTTTAATAACTTTAAACTTTTAAAAATTGCCAAAAGATTCAGAGCGCGCACGAGGTGGAATATAAAAATAATTAAGCACGGTATTGAATGGCAAACAAACAGAAAATGCTATCTATCTATCAAACGTCCAAACAAGCTTCTTAAATGAAATAATAATAGTCACTTAAATTAGTCGGCATTGTTAAACAGCCTTGTGTATACAAACTCGATGGAATCGCGGTTCCTCCTAACGTCATAAACTTTGATCGCGCACGATGCTGTTTATTATATTATTATGCTTGCACGGAAAGAGCCGCTACAGCATTTATATATATAACCTATTCTACGTAGACTCGCTTCCCCATTAGTGGAACACCTTGCGATGCACTTGCGCACTGCACCTACATATAATACACAAACTCGCGCCGCGCGCTCTCGTCGGTCACGCTCCAAAACTTATTACATCAATCTTATTACCGCTAACGGCGTATATTATGAACTCTTCTTTCTCTCTTTGCTACTGCGGGTGTGTATATGTGTGTGTGGGTAAACTCTCTCGATCGAGCTCCAATACACGTAGTTTCCCTTTAGAAATCGCGAGACTATGCACTTTGGCTCTGATTTATTACGGTAAGCAGGGTGGCAGCTGCTGCGTCGTTATTAGCGAGCGAATCCTGCAATTTGCTTGTGAAAATTGAATGTATTTTTTTATCACCATCACACGTGTGTATGTGTCTGCACTCGGGGAGTTTTTAAGTGGAGTAATTGAAGTGTACCAAATTAATGGCGAGTCTTCGCAAAGTTATGATTACACTTTTCTTTCACTTAGTCGGTTCGTTTCGATACCAATATTTATGGTAGACCAAGGCGAGAGAATAATTGTTCGTTGAAATAAGTACACTGTTATCTCATAAATTGTGATGATAGAAGTTATCCACGTAAATCTAAAATCTCCTCGACTCTAAACATTTTCGTTAACAAACATTTTAGCGCAGTTTCTCCTCTTTATCTAATAAATAAGATTTACACGCACTTGTCGCCATGGCTTACAGTACTGTAAGAGAAAAATGTATCTTCGATAGCTCAAAGAGGAAGTAGGCGGAGCATCGATCACTTTAACTGTGAAAGCATATTCTAAACGTCAAATTTTCAAGTAGCCAAGACCTTCACTTTGACATTTTATTTATTTCCAGTTTTCTATTTCTTTTGTTGTTATTTTATTCTTTGCTTGGTAAGTGGTGGTAAGCACTCTAAAATTGGATTTTTTTTTAAATTACAGTTATTAATTCTTCTTATTTAGGACAATGACCATATATTTATGTTTTTCATTAACTTTAAAATTCATTTTGAGTCCATTAATTTTCTTATGCATTCTAATGCAGAATTAATGTTAATCCGAATAATCATAATATAAAGCAGAAGTTCAGTATAGTCTGTATTAATTGAAAAAAATAATAGTTTGATATCAAGGGGGACAATGGCTTGAAATTTCACTGCACTCAAAGCTTAGTAGATTCACAAACGAGTAAAGAGTGCACATGTGAAATAAAATAATTAGGCGGTGGGTGCACGCTCTGTTTCTGCGTTTTAATTGGTTCTCCTTTCGACTGCGGGCAAACGCTCATCGACATTTTCTGCACGTGACAGTGCATCAAGCGACTTTTGAAAATAAAAAGTTCCGATTCGGTATACTTTGCATTTGCTCAATGAGGAATTGACGCGTGAATATTATGATTCCTTTATATCAATATTCCCATAACTTCACAGTTTAATTACAAATATATTGTACATTGTGAAAAAAATAATTGATTTACTTTTTCTTTTATTCCAGCTCATTAATAACCTTTTTATTAAAGATTCATACCAGAATTTGGTATATTATTTCTTATTGATTGTTAAAGAATTGGTTTAAAAAATTATGAATATATTTCCAATTATATATTTTTACGTGATAGAGTGTTTGACAATAACACTTGTAACTTTAACATTATACTGGTGGTTATTCAGTCATAATAAATAAATAATATTTTCCATAAATGATCTATTTCACAAATTTAAAGAGAATGATATATTTATTTCGCCGTAATTTTAGATTTTCCTGTGTATAAAATTGACTATTGGACGAATCCACGAGTCGAATTGTAACATTGATATTTTTTTTTGAACATTTCATTTGCCACTTACGTAATTTTAAAGAAACTTGTCCTGGCTAGAAAAAAATTTAAGTCGCGTTTCATCGATTACCTCGAGAACATTGTAATAAGCTTTTGTATTATATTGTGAATCTGATCGAGCCCGCAAGTATTGTGTTGCAAGTGCACACACGCAAGCGAAGAATCCATCGAATCGCGCCAACGATTTCCTTTTAAACTGCGGCGGGAGCAGCAGCAGCAGGAGGAACGAGTTCGACCGAACGCTCGTCCTATTATCTCGTTAAGACAAAACAAATCGTCGTCCAGCGTTTCGCCAATATACGAATATTCTCTCCTTTCCTCTCTCCCTTGTCCCTAGAACGCGTGTATAAACAGCACTCGAACATCCGCTCGCGTGTCGTGATTCCCTTGAATGGTTGCAGGTATATATACCCGTCGGACACCAGAGACTGGCATATATATACTTACATATGCATGTGCACAGACACTCGTACGTGCGAGCGCATCGCGACTCTTCCAGCATTTCTGCAATACGTGTGTAGTACTCGCGGTTCTCTCTGACGCAAGGGTTCAACGATCGGCCCACGCGCGTTTCGAGGAGCTGCTGCTACTACTGCTGCTGGTCATGACGATATATGTGCCGGCTAGTCGCCGTTCGTTCTTGTGCTTTCTCTCTCCCTCTCTCTCTCTCTCTCTCTCTCTCTCTCTCTCTCTCTCTCTCTCTCTCTCTCTCTCTCTCTCTCTTCTGCTGCACTAGCGCACTTTTTTCACTGCTACTGACTCGTGAGATGTGCGAACTTAATTGATTCGCTTGGAAGCTTGTGTGTGTGTGTGTGTATGTGTGTTTACTGGCGGAGTGAGTTGGCGCTCCTCTGCTGCAGACATTGTTTGATTAACTTAGCCGATTGTGCTGTGCTATTTTAGAACGTTTTTCGGCTAGTTTAACACACGTGCCCGCTTTTTCTACTGTAATAATAATTTTAGCTTGTTCACAAGTAACTTTGACAGCCTAAGGTGTGTAATTTATTAATTGCAGGCTGCACAATTAATAATTGCTTACAATGTTGCTACTTCTAAATATTCTAATAGCAATTAGCCTACATTTAATTGCTTGTGAAATTATCAAATTGCACATGAGAAAGAGCTGCAATTAAATATGTTTACCACACGGAGAAAGTTTTTTTTCTTTCGAGTTTGACCTCGTATAATCATCAAAAAAGGTACTTTCAGTAATAATCAAGTAAAGTGTTAAAATGGAGTTTACGTTGAGGATTTCGTTAATGAGACTTGGCCGATACATCATAAATACTAGGTCAGTTAATTTTTAGTGGATTTTCACTTTAAGAAATTTAGAAAGTGAAATGAAATGTATTTTTTCGGTCAAAATGTAAATAAAGAGAGAAATAGAGAAAGGGAAACAGATTCAGATAGTTTACTGTGTTCATTTTTTACATAGAAAAGCTGTTTTTCCTCGTATTAATTTTAGTTTGGGGCAATTGAGTTGTCAGGATAACTTTCCCGTGTCTAAATTTATTAATCCAACTATTCCTCAATATATCAGTACGAATGTACTTCTTTCCTTTTTTCTTCCGCTTCAGATTACCCATTAAGCTTAAAAAGAAAATATGTATAATAAAAAACCTAATAGAAGTAAAATCTTATAAGATTGTAAACAACTTGATTGATACTCACGATGTACAAGCAGCTTATGGAATCAAAAATCGGTATAAGTATGCAGATGCACATCAAGTTCTCAATTCAGAACGATTCAAATTCGTGATTTATTACATGTTGTTCCATTCTAATAATAGATAAGGAAAATTAACATTATATTTGAAATTGAGATTAAAATTATAAAAAAGTACAAAATAATATAAATTTTTGTATTTAAATTTTACCAATATATATTAAGTGAGTCATGAAAATGATGCTCAACGCACCAATGATAAATTCGTTTGTTATTCCTAGGATATAAATCTAACCTGTCAATAAGATTAGAAAACGCAATTTATCTCATTTATATTTTCGCGTTAAGAGTTTGAGAGATAAGTCATAAAGCGAAACCATAAAACCAGTCGCAGTCAATAATGTCATGATTATAACACGAAGGTTTCCGGTTTTGCAGCGGCATAATTTGGTCAGAATGGTAGTGTTTTCCTCGGAGTTAATATTACTTTAGACCTTGCTCTTGCTTTGACTGTTTTTGTGTATTATTATGCAAAAGAAGTTCCATTAGTACAATTTTATGCTGCTTAAAATATTCTTCTCTGAATTTCTATTTAACTTTGCGTTAAATACTTCCTAACTTGATTACAATCTTTTTTAAAAGTAAGCGTATACGCCGTTGAATTCCAATTGAAATAAAGAAGGGCCTGGAATTCTAGATTAAAGAGAAATTCACACCGAAACTGTATAATAATTAAATTACAAATAGGAAGTTGCATTTGTCTATACATGTTTACTTGAATATAAATGTAATTAATGTGCGCTCATTGTGTGATGTCGGTGTATGCACAGTAAAGCCAAATTCTTTCAGAGGTCGTACACTGTTTTACTGCGTAATCAAAAGTAACAGTACTTTTATTCTATAAAACCAACATATCATTCCATTAGACTGTTCAATTCGCATAAATGCATCGATGGTAAGATAATTTTAAATTCCAGAAGTTATGTGCTTATAATTGAACCGCTATACAGGAGGCGTATACGCAAGAAACCAACTAAACCCACAAACAAAGTGTTTAAATTTCAAAAACATCATTAAAATTTTAACGGTTCATTGGATCTCTAAAATATTCCGCACTCAAGACTCTTTCGCGCGATGGCTGAAAAAAAAAAAGAAGCACTAACGAAATATAATACATAAATTCCGCCTTCCGCAGGGATTCGGTAACGTCTGCTCCATTTTTGCTTCCGCTCGTAAGCGCGCGCGTTAGCTAACCTCTCGCGCGCACCCGCATCGAAACCAATACCCCAACGCCGTATATACTATATAGCGAAAAAATTCCAAACTTGAAATTCATCTTCGCGCCTCGAATTTTCTACACGTAAGCCCGGTGAAAATAGTAACATAACGAGCTCCAGGTGAGCTACGTTATATATTATACATATGAATTTCTCGCGCGCGCATACATAAGTTGCATAATGCATATCTGGACGCTAGCGAACTAGAAAAAAAAGTGAAGGATGTAGAGATAGAGAGAGAGAGAAAGAGAGAGAAAACCAATCGCTGTATACACGTTTACGGCACACTGAAAACTCGAGCTGTAGAAAAAGTTTCCGCGATTCGAAAGTACGACGGAGAGGAAGTGTCGAGCTACGCGATGTGTACACACATGCAGGGCTTCGTCGAGAGAGTCTTTACGGTCCAGTTAGCTTATGCTCCGTTGCGCTCGCGATGCACAATATTCGCTGACGCGCTTTTCTTCTTTTCCTTTTCCAGTGTGGCTCCCTCTCTCTCTCTCTCTCCCTTCCGAGTCCTTCCTTCCTTCCTCCTCCTGCGGACTCGCGTTTGACAATGCGCGCATACTTCACGGCGTTTATTACGCGCGGGCGAGCGCATCGACGTCCCTGCAGTGTGCGTTCATACATATCTGTGTGTGTGTGTGTGTGTGTTGTATATATAAGCGCTAGTGGATGCGCGGGCTCGAGTTTCCAAGTAATTCAAGTAAAACAAAGATTCGATAGCGAGACCATAATGCCGTTTCGAGAGCATGACTCAATAAGTTTCTGCTGTTCTGGAAATTTGAATAAATTTTACTTTTGATCGCCGGTGTATATGGATGCACGAGTTCGACATGCTAAAAAGTTGATATTGATTATGAATTGAATAAAGTATTGTGCATTAGCCTAGTCAATGAGTAATCATAAGAATATCATTCTTTCATTATATCATCAATAAACGTGAAACAAAGTTGCCAATACGATAATAAGCCATTATTGTAATGCTTAATACTTAATACATTAATACTTAACTTGCTGATCAGTAATAATTCATTGGAACACTTAAGGTATTATAAAGTTTATAAAAATATTATTGCAATATACATTTGATTATTATAACTATAAAAATAAAGCTGAATCATTTATTTTTTCAATGAAAAATAATTTGAATTTCATCAATTTTAAGTCGATGTACTTTCGAATATTCCGTTTGCCAAGATCTTATAGCTGTTTTTTAACGTGAGCATTCGCAACACGACGGCAATTCACTTTCTTCCTTGATTTTACGCAGAAAAAACGTAACCTCAGCTTGTAGACATTTAGTTACGGAAGCTGAGGTTTGATTACTATCAATGCTGCTGTAATTAAAAGGATTTTTTTGATTTGGCTGTAAAAACAAACTTACTTTATAAAAAAATGATATATTGAGAATGAGATTTCTTAATAAAAGTTATAATGATTTTGTTGTTTAAAAATTAAAAACAAATAATTATATATCTTCATGTAAACATCTGTCCATACGTACATATTTGAACAAATATTAGAATATGTTTTAATATAATTTATAAACTTATTTGACTATTATCTATAGTGAGAGTTAGAAATTAACATCATTATTGTTAGTAAACAAATCTTTGGTAGATTCTGTTTTTCGATATATCAGTTTTTTTATTAATTCTTTCTGTTATAGTTAAAAATGAGCTTTGATACTTATTTGGTTTTCAAATATATAAAACTATACACATCGATTGACTATTAAGACTAATTGTTGATTTAACAGCACGAGGATTCATAGTCATTAACTATATCCATAAATATTCCCACTCTAAATGCATCCGCCATCATATCACAAACTATATAACGAAACCATTTTAAAAATCGATTTTATCAATTGCACCATAGAGAAAAAAGAGCACCGATAGAAAGTTTCCTCAACTCATCTATTATTTACAAAAATGCAATATTCAACAGTTTCAACCGTTTCAATTTTCCGACTCGACCACACGCGAAATCTATATACGCAACCCAACCCCTCGTCCCACACTGCGACACAGCTCCGCAAAGGGCGCAAAGAGAATAAAGAGCAGAAAGAGCAGAAAGAAGGAAACGAGCTCTCCGCGCGCGCAGGAAAAACAACAAAGCTGTGTGTGCTCGTCTGCGGCGAGGAGGAGACCGGTGTATATATACGCGGCGGTGCGGCGAGAGTCCCCGAGTCCAATGGAGCGTAGAAAAAGTGAAGGAATCGATTAATCGCTCCGCGGACTCGAAAGTGTAGCGCGACGTCTGCGGCGTGTGCGCGCCTCCGCCGATGTTCTCGGTCTGAATATTTCTCTCTCCCGTCGTCGACGACGACGACTACGGCGACTCGACACCCGCAACTGCCTGCAAATTCTGCATCTCGAGAGAGGGCTGAGTACACACATACACACAAGAAAGAGAGAGAGAGAGAGTAGAGTTGTGACTGGTTCGTCTGATGTTCGGCCGCTGATGCAGCCACACAAGCGTCAGCCTCTGCCACGGAGGAGCAAAGCTGCGAGGCGACAAGCGCGCATCTCTCGTCACGCCTCGGGTAACTTTGCCGGAAGTCTTTGAGGGTCTCCTTTCTTCTCTCTTTCTCTCTTTCTCTCCTACTGCTGCTACTGCTATACCGTAGCTCCATTCGTTGCTCGTTCGTTGGTCCTCTTTTTTCACTCCTAGCCCGCATAGTCGTCTACTCTCCTTCTAATCGAGCGCGCCGTAATGTCATAATGATTTTGCGGGCGTGGCTTGAGCAGACGAATATCCACATGTGGGGTCGGTGAAGCTTTCGTTGACTCTCTCTCTCTCTCTCTCTCTCTCTCCTTTCTTTTTCCGCGCGCTTTGAATATGAGGAAGTTCGCGCCGTGAAATTACTGCGTCGACTATACGATGTGGATGACCAAGAGGTGCATTGTTTCGGATGATATCTAATACCGTGCATTGTCCTTTGATACGTATTTCAGCCGAGATAAATTGGCGGTTTGTCTACCTTTTTTGCGACATTAGTCACGTTTAGTGATCCTTGAAAATTTATGTATTGTGTAATGTTTTTGGCTGAGGTTTCATTCGCAAAAAAGCTTTAGTTCCTTATTGCGTAGGTAACGGTTTACTGCGTATCCGGAATATCAGGGTTGTAATTATTTGCGTTGATGTTGTTCTGGCTTTGTGCTTTTATTTTAAATGTATACGATATCGGATATAGAGAGATGTATGGAATATGTAATATAAGTTGAACGTTATATCTAATCAAGCAATTAGTAATGGAGCTTGAGATAAAAACTTCAATTGATATAAATATCGCGCAGGCTACTTGATTAATTTAGAAAGATCAAACATATTTATATATCAAAAATTTTAAACTTTTGAGCTATTTGTGTAAGATTATTCGTTAAACTCACGATTAACTGCTTCAAAATTTTCAAAGCACGCATAAATTTTCATGCGTGTTGGTTTAGTTGTGGAATACTCTCAAGCTATACAGATTGATGTCATCTCTTTTTAACGAGTCTGTCAAACGCTGTCTCGAAAATTTATGATTCTTTTTTCATCCAGAAAGTGAAACAGTATAATTTTAAAATAATTTATGCTTCACGCGTACATTTGTAATTTAAATACTTATCTGGAACATCCATTTTTGTATGTTATCACTACATAATTTTCCAATAAAATTTCTTGAGATTAACATTGAGTGCTAGGATCGAGTGTGAAGCACATAAACATGTCCATACTTCGTCTCGTTATTCGACAGATTTTTTAAATTATTATTACTGCATCCATGATGTACTAATATAATGAACAAGTCTTTATATCTAATCCGCTACATTTTCAAAAAGGAGATCAAAACAATTATTTCAATAAATCACTTTCTGCACGTACCAAAGAAAAAAAAAACAAAGAACAGCAACGAGTGTGCAAAAAGAAGCTGCGATGTCAAATCCAATTAATCTCGCGCAAAAAGAAGCAGCGACGTCTAGCTGAATGGTCGGCTCGTCGAATTTTTTGCCCTTAAAATTAAAGTTGCTAATAGAGAGCGATAAGTCACTCTCTGCGTGAATTTTCATTAACGCAACTCGTCATGGGCGCTTGGGTTCGCAAATCGTAATTTCTGCGCCACCTACATTGCTCTCATGAGAGAGACAGAGACAGAGAGAGAGAGAGAGAGAGAGAGAGAGAGAGAGAGAGAGAAGCCGCAAAAAGGCGCGAGCTGCACGAGCCGCTATATAGGAATACCTGTTTTTTCAATGAGCACACATAATATAACCCACACGCCGCTAATACATAAATCCTGCGCATAACAGACAGACAGATGACACACACAACCAACTGCTGTGTCTCTCTCTCTCTCTCTCTTTCTCTCTGTATGCGTATGTACAGCCAACGACACTTACGCACAAACTCTTGCCCACACGACGTATATATACGTTGTCCGTATGGTAAAGTGTCACCGTGCAGAGAGAATCGGATGATGGACGCCTCGGCTGCAAGCGCACGTCCGCTCATACGCGGGCTCGACACACGGCGACCGCGACTGCACGCAGTCTTCTCGAGTTGGATCGTTCGCTGCTGCGAACCGCGGCTTGCATCTTTGCCGAGATCCCCGACAGACACTTGCGTAATTGCGGCATGGGCGCATGTATCCGCTGCGTATATCCGCTCCAGGGTCCTTGATGAGTCCGATGAGCCTGGGATGGCGTAGCTCCGCCTCTTCTGTAACACTTGACAGATAAACTGTTTTTATATAGATGAAGTTTTTTTTTTATAAAGCTTTTGGTTCGACGATATATATAACATATAATTTTACGATTTTTATCAATGATGCATAATAAGGGTCATTAGTGTAAATGTAGAATTTGCACGCTATTTAGGAAAACTAGTATAGACTAGTATAGGCGTAAATTATCTCTTCTTCATGGCTTTATTAAGATTAAGGAGCAATAAAAATAATTATGCGTACAATAATTAAGATTTCGCGTATATATAAATAGCTTTGTAGAAAATTAATTTAGTTTTGCGTCGAAAATAGGTAAGAATTATTGCTTATTAAAAGCTTTGGCTTAATTATAATATCGAAAAACAAGTGTATATATACATTTGAATTCTGCACGTAGGAGTAGAAGAAGAAATAAAATTTCATAACAATAATATTGGCGCATAGTCATCACTTAGGCAGCATCTATTAAGAAGACATCAAATTTTATCTGAAAAAATTTCAATATCAGCGGACAGAAAAAAAATTCAAAGGCTTTCCCTACTTGGTAGCAGGAACTACCAAATTTGGACGGCACAACTGTGCCCCCAAGGACGACAGGACAAATACATATTCACAGCATCTTTTATCTCCGAGTGTTTTTTTTATTTTGAGATCAAGCAGATGCGTAGCATGACACACAATGCCGGCAAAAATATTCTCACCGTAGTCATCGTATCTATCGCTTCTTTATAGTTACGAGCAATCAAAAGCTGGAAAAACATCTTAAGTATAAACACAAAACGATAAATTTGAACCGCAACATTTTTTCGCATTGCATCAATAATGGTTAAACTTACATTTTAATCACAGCGTATACATGGATGCCTCGCTAACGTCGAGACATAAGAATCCATAAAAAAGCACCGATAAATCAGTAAAAGCATTGATTAAGCTACTTAAAAGAAAATAAATTTTCTTTTGTCGTTCGCGCGCGCGCGCATTATGGATTCGCGGGCAAAAGACAAATTGCCGTTGTCACGTCTTTCCTATACGTGCAGTGTGGTGTACGTTTATAATATCCATCTCGCATTGAATGTAATCACAGGCTTTAATATATATAAGAAACCATAACGGAGCGGTGCATCGGAGTGGCATTAAATCACGTCGCAAGTGAGAAAAAAAAGAGACGGCGCAGTCTGAGGCTGTTGCTTCTAGCTGCATCCGCCGCCGCCGGCCGCGGGAAAGGGAAAGTAAAAGATAATAGCTATTAGCAGGCGGCCTTATGCTGTGTATATATTCCGCTCGATTTGCGGCGCGCGCGCGGTTAATAATAATTACCGCGGATCGAGTTAGGAGTCGCGGCTTATTTATCGGGTACGCCCGACTGATTTACCGTGAATCTTGTGTGCACGCGTTCACGCGTGTGGATATTACAAGAGCATGTATATAAGTATATGACGTATCCGGAGGTTTACGTGTCCTGTGTATACGGACAAAACAGAGTGAGACACACGAAAGGAATTCTCTAGGCATTGTTTGTCGCGTGCGGCGGTGTAAAGCTTGAATTCTCTGTTTCGGCTGGTTTATGACCGAGGAGAGATAGGCCGAATCCCCGTGTAATGCAATATCTTTTACCCACGATGATTTGTGTATCGGCTACTTTTAGCTGTACGCGCGCCGGATTCTATCCGCTCAACTAACAACGCGCCGTTATTTATTGTATATGTGTTTTCAATGGATTTATTGGGGGATTAGCTTACGTCCGTATATATGCGTATCGTGGAACTGTGCATAGTTTCATTCCTATATGTAGATAAATTTAATGAATCATTTGCGGTGCTTGTGAAACTTCTGTGGAGTTGATTAAAAATGTATCGGTTATCGAACTAGGGGAGGTGAAAATGAATCGTTTGTGAAAAATGGCATACTATTTTTCTGCTATTGAGAACGAGGACTCTAGATAATTGTTTAGTCTCGTTCAATAACAAGATTACACTTTAATATATATTTATTATATTACAAATCTGTTTTACTATACATCCATTTAAATTTGAAATCAATCTTATATAAATATCTAAATTACATATATTTATATGCATTATTAACAAAAAAAAAAGGAAAACGTATCTATAGAAATATTGTACAAAAACAAGCTTAAGAAGGAGCATGCGTAAATTATTCGAATGCCTTTGAAAATTTGACTTTACAAATTGCGTTCGTAATGTACAAAAGCTTATTCATTACGTAAACAAACAGCGACCATGAGACTATACTCGCAAACCCAACTTCGTAACATTTTCTTCGATTCTCAAGAGGAAAAAGAAAAAGTAGCCAGTTTTATCTTGAGCGGTTCCTCCGCACTTGATTGCTCGCGAAATGTGCTCGCGCCTAGAAAATACCAAGGCGATGCACGTGCCTCTCCAGCATCAGAATGCAAGGGGTCAATCGATCTCGTGTGTATATATATATACGCAGTGAACGGCCGAGTTAACGGCAAAGAAGCCGCCGACACTGTTGTATCTCGCGAACGCGGGCTTTTTAAATCCCTTTTCAATTTCCAGGTTAGCGCACTTATAGCTTAGGTATTCTCGCAATCGGCGATAATTAAGGCCCGATTGACCGTATAATCCGTAGTGTGTGTATGTGTGTGGGCATAGAGGGATGCCTGAGATCTGTTGATACAAGTACTCGATCGAGTCGAAGGTCAGAATAGGTGGGTTCGCCGCTTACTCTCGATTTCGCGTACCTATACAGCACCCGCAGTTTTCTTCGCGCGTTTCAGCTGTGCCTTTCTGTCTGTACACGAAGTAAGATAGACTCTCGACGTCATCGAGTGCACGTCATCGCCGGCTGGTTCTAATACAGGCTTCCGCGGGAACGACGTCGGATTGTTGCTGCGTTGTTACTGTCAATCTTATTTAGATGCCAATGTTAAAAACTTCATTTGCCTTATTGTGTTATTGTTCTTTTATCGAATGATTAAGGACTCCGTGTGTTTGTGTGTCGAAAGCCTGTTTGAAATACAATCTTTATAGATATGTTTTGTCGATACTGTCGATTATAATAAGGAATTCTAATTTCTAGAAACAATCGGCGCTATCGACTAATCATTCGATTGTGTAAATGCTAGAACTCACGCAATTAACGGTATTTGTCTTTTAATCGTAATATGAAAATAGATTTATTTATTGATTTATTATTATGATTAGGAGTAAAGTGTATATTTATGTATATATTACGACAAATTTGTCTATTAATGAATTAAGTATTTTATAGAAGTACTTTATAAATACCATTTAGAAGAATATTTTCATATAAGAATTCATCAAGATTTTGATTTATACATTGGAAAAAAATAAAAATTCATAAACACAGCTATTTAAGCAAATTCGCTATTAACCTTAATCGTTTATTTACATTATTAAAATAATTGATGCAAATCATTTTGGACATAAAGTATCCTGCAATATCATTTGCATACCTTTAAGTAAGATAGTATGAATTAGAGCTCAGAAAGTGTCGAGGAATCGTACTTATTAAATATGTATAAAAAGTGATGGTTATATTATTTATGACAGTGCGATGAATACTTTCCTTTTAACCGCATAAACGCTTATCATTTCTTGCAGTATCATGTTTTGCACTCTTTTCTCAAAATCTAGGCTCCTGTTAATATTCTTTTTCAGCATTCTATAATTTATGTCCTGAAACGCGTGATTTATTGGCCAAGCTCTCCTCCTCGGATCTTTGATATACGCTGAAGCATAAAATATCAGAATGATTTACATAGAGTTCTCTGAATCGCACATTCGATGAATTCATCTGTCGTTAAAAGACATGCTATATAAACTGCACAAACTCTTTTCACTATAGAAAAAAAAAGATAATAAACGTTTTCATCAATGTCACTTCAGAAATGATATTATACCTATATAACCTTGAGCAAAAGCAGCGACATTTCATTGGAACCGTAATAGAAATACAAAACGGTCCGTAAGCAGAAGTAACGTTACAGCGAAAACAAAAAGCATGCAAATCATGCGTATCCGGAAGCGCGCCTCGACTCCGATGGAGTTGCGTCTATACGCGAGTCGCCCACGCGCCACGAATTCGGGACCTTCGAATACCATCTCTCGTCAAGTGGCTCCTCTCTCGATATCGACGGTCACGTCGAGATTTTTACCGATACGCTCTTGATGTACACACTATATCTCTCGCTGTTCTCATCGCCTCTCTTCCCATTCGGTGCGCGGAGCTAAACAAAAGATTTGGCTCTGACACAGAACGATCAAAGCAAGCCTTCTATCTCCGCTCCCCCATTAATGAGAAGCCTCTTTGTTGACTTTTTCGGCGTATCTTTTTTTCTTCTCTTCGCTTTGATCGCATCGAGTGTGTCACTACGGCGATTCACATTACATAGCCGAATGGTCTAGGGAATGATATAGTCGAGATTTCGCATGGGAACTGTTTCTTGCCAGTTAGACGCACATTCTTTATGGGACTTTGTAGTTTGATTATAAGAAAAAAGGATACATGGACTGTGCCATTCGCGGTTTTACTTCCTTGGGAATGAAGACTGTAAGGAAAGTATTTGTTACGGTATAATTGGGTGCGGTAAAAGCTTGAGATTCCTAAAATAATATAGACGTCGTGAAAACCAAGAATAGAAGATTTCGAATGATTGATGATTTTGACGCCTTTTCTGTCATGTTAATACGCAAAGATTTTATTTTGAAACGTATTTAATACTTGAGATAAGACTCTAATTTGCATGTCGAATGAAAATATTCACGCAAGGATAGAGTCTGGTGACACTGATTGAACTCGTATGAATAAAATAAATAGCAGTTTGTTCGAGGAACGAGTAGCTCTGACACTAAAACAGACGAGGTGACTTTCACAAGCTCTTAAATCCTTATCCATCACATAAACTTTCGAGGCAAGAAGCTTGTCGCGCGGGTGCAAATGAACGGCACTGATCGCCGCGCTCGTTTTCACCAAAAAGCCGCAAGCATATAGCAGCTCGCCGATATACATAAAGACACATCCGCAATAAAAAAAAAGCCGGTATATCCTCGTACTCGATCTGGCAGCGACGTTGTTTACATAGTCAATTTCCGGCCCACGGTAGCCAATCACACACACACACACACACACACACACACACACACACATACACACAGTCACTTTCGAATATCCCCTCAGATAATCCATTCACCATTTTTCCCAAAGCGATAAGGCTTTACACGCTGTTTTCCGTGCAAAGTCTCATACGGCCGGTTGTTTTTCTGCTTGCAGGCCGCAAGACGAGTGCCGAGCAAAAGAGGAAGGCGACAAAGCAGCAGCAGCAACAACAGTAGCAGCATCAGTAGCGGTAGCGGCAGTAGCAGCAGCTCGTCCGACTAGTTAGACCAGAACGGCTGCGCAGGGAAAATGTCCTACACGAATCGCTTCCCGCCGACCAAGAACACGCGCTACCGCAGCAGCTGGGGCCCGACCTCGGTCTCTGTATTCCAGCGTGCCGACGTCCCGAGGCCCTCGCCCGAGGAGGAGGAGTACGCCGAGTTCTACCACGAGCGGCTGCACTCGGCCCAGAGCCGACAGCTCATACCGCTCCAGGAGGATCTCGCCGACTGGATCAATAAGACGATAAGTGAGTTTTGCACAGACTTTTATTGCTTTTCTCGGTCTGTATGTGTGTGTGTGTGTGTGTGTTCATGCTGCAGTGGCGATCGCTGAATCTTTTATGGCTCCGTTTTTAATGGCCCGAGACTTGGGCTGATGCGGTGATTTGAATCGAACCGAGTGGTGCGGTCTGCACGTTTCAGACTACCGTGGACTTGAAATAAATTCGTGTGGAGTTACGCTTTGGTGGCTTTACTGGCCTTTAAACTTATACATTTGCATAAAGTTGCGTTTTACGCCCTGCTTTTGCGTATGGGAACGAAAATACAGTCTATTTCTAGAATTACTTACCTTCTTAACTCTATTAGATTGGTTGTTTATGCTCATTAAAAAAATTCATGATAGTTTCACTACGATGAATCTCGAGTAATTATGAGATTAACTATGCAATACTATAAAGGAAAAACGAGTTGATATTGCGACAAAGAAAGGTTATACTATTATAAATTAATTCTATTTCTTTGCATTATAAATCAATACTTTCCTTATATGTTTCAAAGTAAGATGTAACATACTATATTAATTTTATGCGTGTGCATGAACAGTCAGACTTCATGTCAGACCATTGTTTTGTTTTTTCTATTTCAATACGAATTTCTATTGATACTTAATGCTTAATAGTGCTGTATGTATATTGACATAGTGATGACAGCAGAATAAACATACTTTGTTAATTTTCAATATCTTTGTATTATGTGTGTACAGGAGGTCGTGTTTACGACCGTGGAGTAAACACCATGTACAGTTTCCACGGTATAGTTAAGGATAATCTTTTATGAGCGTAAACCAGATGCAGCTTTTATTCGTTTAAAATGAGTTACTTTGATTGCTGCGTTTTTGGCCAATCATGTGTAATTAGGACTTTTTGAGGTTGATCGAATAGTTTAAAAATCAAGTCACGCTACGTTTAATGGCTCATTACGTCAAATTTTAATTTAAAGTAGATCGCTTACTATTATAATATTATAAAGTAATTGTGGATAATAGCGAGCATTTAAACCGTAAAGGCAGTTTATTTTTCAAATATTGATTATTTTACTATAAAACGATTTTTCGTCTCAAGAATGTTGCGATTTCGTGACAAAAATACCTTTATAAATATTGCTTAATTTCGCAAAATTAGTCTCACACGTTAAAAGTGTCGTAGCTTTTCAACGTCTAAACAAACATATTGCGTATGCCTTGAGAATCTACAATCAACGGAAGTAAATTCGTATAATTTGGAACTCATTACATTAGAAAAGCGTATTAAGAAAGCATTCGTGACTAAATGTAACGGAGATTTTCGTATATGGAATTCCGATAAGCGCGCAGTGCCTAGAAATTGCCATTCTTGATTTACGACTCCCACGCGCTATAGAACAGTCTATTTGCCCAAATTATCCGGCTCTCGGTTTACCCTGCGTGCACGTATCTATACAGCTCGCCGTCCCTCATCAAACATTAACTGCCAATGCGGCTGCGTTCGCTTGGCAGGCATATTTTCGGCCGATCAATAAAGACGTTGAAAGAGCTGATGAATTAAATAAAAAAAAAATTCACGTCTAGACGAATCTCTGTCGAAGCAAATAGCGATGGAAGTGACGTCGATTAATGGGATATCAGTTTACAGAATTAATACAACGTTTTAATTGACTTCGTACATTAATCGATACGTGAATATCACAACTGGATTTTCATTGTTAATCTTCACTAATTAAAATGAAAAGGTCAATAATTGGTAATTGGAAATAATTAAGTATATTTGGGATTTTTATACATATATATATCAAACCAAACGCTTTGGAAAGTACGAAAATAACATGTTATACGGAAGTTGATATAATTTACAGTGAAAAGCGACTGCTGCACTTTTCAAGAATGTGAGTGTGCTTGAATTTCATAAAAGTGGAACGAAACTGCATAATAGATTACAAGCACGCAATTTTTCAACTGCTCGTCGTGACATAAGTTTTTAATTTGAATATTTTCAAATAGTTTCTAGATTTTATTTCTTGAAAAAGTGTGAGAAAATATTTAATTAAACTTTTTCAATTATATTCTAATTTTTATTTCAACTTGTGAAGGCCGCAATACTGAATAAAAGTTTCAAATTCTAAATCTACTTAGTGCACGTTTATGAATTAATAAAAAAATGATTTATTTCGAGGGAGTGTGAATATTCCGTCTGGTTTAATACGTGGTTACTTCTTTTCAGCCCGTATAATATAAACTGATATATTACTTTATCCTGTTAACGCAATGTGGCCGCTATAAATAGAAATAGATTATCCTTACTCGTGATCATAAAACGCGCTTTATAAAATCGTGTCACTTTTTTTACAGATCGAAATTATATGATTAATATTTTAACTGAAATTAACGATCGTATATAATCTTATCTGGTAAGAAAATGCGCCATAGGATGAAATCGGGATAGAAAAGTGTATATATATAGTATTTATCTTCTGCAATAAATGCTTGAGAGGAGAGTACATATTAAAGTAGCATGATTTGTTAATCTCAATTCATTTACCTGTGAGAATTAAAATTTCACTTTTCCTTCAGCAACTATTATGTTAAAAAAGAATTTGTTACACACCTCTTTCATATATAACCGATTGAATTTTTTAATTAATCTTATATACAGAAATTTTCTTCGAAACAAAGTCGATTGTCGTTAATCAACTTTTCACATCCGAGATTAGTGCCATATTTAATAAATACCATTAGCGCTTGTCGTCTTAATTGCGGACATTTAATATATACGAGCCGTAACACAAAGTATATAACCATAACAGAGACTCGTGTGTGTTTGTAAAAGAAACGTCGTCGTCTCGCCTCTATATTCACAAGCACTCGAAATTAATGAGCGCAAGAAGTGCATCCGTCTAGTATACGAGCGAGTCGTATATCCGAAGTAAAGGATAGGATGATCAATCGCGCATTACGCATCGCGTACACACGCATCGCGTAATAATATCGGATCGAGTGCACATGATGTATATATATAAGGGGGGCCACTCAACTTGGCTCCGCTCATTTTCTCGTCCCTTTTTTCCCCTGCTGCTGCCTTCCGGCAATCCGGAGGGGCTCACACACACACACACACACACACACACA
>UELV01080370.1:0-12404 GCA_900490015.1 Megastigmus stigmatizans
TTTTTTTTTTTTTTTTGAACGAAAGGTCTTTTTAAGACGCATACATGAAATCTAAAATTAAATATTTTGGTACAAAAATAGACAAGTAATTCGAGTTTAAAAATTTCAAAACAATTTTTTTTTGGACTTCCTAGAGAGACACCACTTTAGAAAAAATTTTCTTTTATGCCCTTTTCGAAACTCTTTCAAAGTATACTGTAGATATATATCAAACCGAAAATTTAAAACCATCTTAAAACCTTGAGTTTCTTTATTTATGAACTCTAAATTTTTCTTTTGCGTTGTCAATTATTTTAGTAGCACGAATTTTTTCAGATTTTTTGGAATGATGGAACATGATTTAAAATATTAAAAACTCGATTGTTCACCGATTTCTAGAAATTTTTTTCGATAAACACCAAGCAGAGCACCAATAAATATTTTGTCGACTTATTTTCATCCAAGGAGGTGTTCTAGATTTTTTCGATTTTTTTTTTGGGAAACGGAAAATCATTAAAAAAAAATTAAAACCCCAATTTTTGGTCAATTTTGGAATTTTTTTCGGTAAAACTCCAAACACAGCGCTAATAATTATTTTTCAAACTTATTTTCCACCAAAAAGGAATTATAAATTTTTTTCGACTTTTTGGGGAATCGAAAAATCATTTAAAAAATTTAAAGAGTCGATTTTTGGCCAATTTAGAGAATTTCCTCCTGCCAAATACGAGACTGAGCTTTTGAAAAAAGCTTTCTTCTCTTTGTTACCGACTAAGAATATTAGTCGAATTTTTTCAGATTTTTTAAATACTGGAACATCGATTTAAACAATTAAATCTTATTTATTACTGCAAACATGTAATGCGAATTGTTAATAGTTGAAAAAAAAAATAAGCTTAACTATTCAGTAACGCTGCTATAATTTAAGGTTAGTGTCTGCACAATGTAGCCAATCAGCGCCACGTAGTCGCACACGTCACATGTTCACAACTATCTGGCAACTGCACGACCATACCTAGGTAGGTATTGGAGACTCACTCTTAGGGCCTTTGCACGGAAAAAAGAACAGAGCACAACACGCAAGATTAGCATTGGTTATTATATCTATATAGCTCTAAACACAACACACAAGATCTTGTTATTCATATATATAGATATATATTAACCAATGCTAATCGTGTGTGCTGTGCTCTGTTCCCTTATTCTTGCGGAGACACTTAGGATAATTTGATATTTTTATTAATTGGTCGATTTAACTATTTTAATTATAAACGGTTCCATTTATTAATAGAAATATCAAATCATTAGTTGTTAATAAAATATTACACATGTACTTTTAACGATAAGCGTTTTCATTTAATAAAATAGTAAAAATTCCTGTTGCTTAAAATTAATAGCTTCGGTACAAGTATAGTTTACTGATACTGGCTCATAGTTTTAAGAAGGAATAAGGAGGAATAACAAAGAATAAACTCTTATTCCTCATAATTCTTCCTTATTCCTTATTCTTTAGCGTGCGAAGACCCTTAGAATCCAATGGCAGACATGTTTTTATACCAGAATATAATCTTTAAAGGATCTAATAAAAACATTCAGTTCATGCATTCATGATGTACTATTTAGATTGTTATTACACTTTTCTTTATATTTTAATGAAATAATAATTGAAACAATTAATTAATATGAACTGTAAAGAGCACATAAAATATAGTTTAATCAGTCACATATAAAATAATCAGTTTAAGAGGTTACGTTGTAAGTATTAGATAAGTATCTTTTTTAGTATTTCCCATAATTCATAAATACATTTGTTGCATACGATGCCGCGTTTTGGCCTCGTGTAGAGAGGCTCCTTTGAAAACTCGGGATATCGTGTCCGCTACTCCGAGCAGAGGAGTGAATTGCCGCGTGCGCGAGGATAGGGTGGTTTAATGGTAAAAGAACTTGCAATGCTTATAAATTTAACTTAAATTTATTGCACTTGCAATATTAAAATAAACATACAGTATGGTTGGGTTGTTAATAGAAAAAACGATAGACCACGTGGCGACGAGGTAGAGTGTCGAGCGTGGTCTCGCGTAGGTGCTCCGAATTAGGCCGCGGCTAGAGCGGAAGAGAGCGAGCTCGGGGCGCGAGAACCCGTTTTCTCACGCCGCGAGGCTCGCGAGCTGATTAGCGAGGGAGGGGACGTGTCGCGATGACTGGTCGCAGCGCGAGTCTTTGACGGGACTCGTGCTGCGTCAGTCAAGCGCGACCTTAGACCCGCGCGGCGCTCATTTTGAATGAGCGGCCGAGACAACATTTATAATGTTATAAGAAAAAAACTTTGTGAAAATATACAGGGCGTTCCGATATTGAATGTCAAAAATGGTACTACGAGATAGAGGAGGAAATTCTAAAACATACGCATCTTTTGCGTTTTTCGATTAAACGCATACCGTGAAGGACGTAGGTCCTGATCAAGTAAGCGTAAACGTGCAGTATTTTTCATAGCTTAGACGAATAGCATGAAAAAGTAAAAATTTTTTATTTTATTTAACTTTATTCAAGTTTGATCTTGAATTTAATGCGTTCAAAAAAAAATCTGGGAAAATAAATTAGTAATTAATGAAAATATGAAAAAATGTCCGGGGAGCGGTTCCTGATCAGACTAATCGCAGGCGTAAGTAGTTACTGATCAAATTCCTCATTATTTCTGATTATTCCTTGAAAAGGAAATCCCCCAAAATCAGGAAAAAAATATATTTAACTTTCTCATTATTAATATTTAATCTATTAATACAATAAATAATAATTATGTTGCCAATCATTTATTAGAAATAAATGAAACATCTTTTTACTACTTACGGGCCACCAAGTATGTTCATATAGTTATTTATTAAGATTAAAGATATTTTATAAAATTGTGCACGTGTCGTTCTGGACGAGGCGCATTATATTCGCAACTGTTTGCACCTCACAATATTAGAACTCTGGCAGTTTGCCCTGCTACAACATTGGGAGATAGAAGTTCAAACTAAATGTCGAAGAGGTGAATTGAGTGTTTTATATGATAGTTTGCCCTGCTTCCTTAACACAACAATAGGAGAGAGAAGTTCAAACTAAATGTCGAAGGGGTCCATTGAGTGTTTTATATACCATGGAACATCAAAGGATATTTTAAAGTTAATAATGAATCAATCCGATTCATACGAATAGAGATGCCAGATAAGCTATCAAAGGTGTTAACAATTCTTAATAAGGCACCATTGCAAAGTTGCAGTTCATTTTATTATTTTGGTACTTATTAACAATTAATAATAACTATGTAAAATTAAGAAAAAGATTTGACAATTTCTGAATAGATTTCACAAATTTCATTAGTTTAAATTGGCCATTAGAAATTAGAAAATTTATATGAATAAATAAAGAAGCGATTTTACTTAATTGAAAACTCAAATTTAATGTTGCTATACTAAATAAAAGACTACCATATAATAATATTTTATGATTATTAGAAAGAGAATCAATTTAATAAATATGATCTCATAGAATATTACCAGATAAAAGAGGTGTGAGTTTTATTATAAAAAAAAATAAAATTATAAACACAAAATGTTATAATTAAGACAATTGGTGAAATTGTTACACTAAATTATTACATATATTATTTAAAAAATTAACAAGCTAAGAATTGTCCAAAAGCATTTTATAGAAATAAACTGAGATAAAGTTATTTAGCTCTTCAAAATCTTTTTGTGTTGTATTAAACAAGTATTTAATAAACAATAATGCAAAACTTACCTCGTTACGGTGAAAAAGCATCGCACAACAAAACTAAAACTGAAAGCGTGTTTCTCACGGGCGACTGTAAGAAAATGGCGTCGATCTCAATTCACATGAAGATTTAATACTAGATAAGAGAATATTTCATAAATATCATATATTTTTATTTATGAATTTCCATTCAAATAAATCTAAATATAATGATTTATATAACGAATTGAAATGGAAAGGGGATCTGATCAGGAACTACACCGTTCACGGTAAATTTTGAATTGTTGGCAATTGAAAATTTAGAAAATCAGTCAATCAGCTCGCGCTTCCTTTACCGCGCCGGCGACTGGGGAGAAAGTGGGCGGAACTGCCGCGCTAAGGAAAAAGCACCGGGGAACGGGAAAGAGAGCATGCCTAACCTTCCCTGCTATACTCGTTTAGCTAAAAACATAGTCGCTCACTGCGTTGACCTACGAGTCCTAGGACGGACAAGCGGCCGAGCGCTATAGATATACCTATAGGTATTGTATGTGTTCGTCGTCTGTTTTCTGACATGTGACATGCGTGAGGCGGACTTGTGTTGGTCGCGTATCCTGTACGAGTATGTATCTCTGAGGCGTCTCAGCGTATCGATGCGCTATTCGCAAATACAAAATGGCGTGCAAATATCTATTCGTACAAGGATTTGATGTTTTCTATTTTAATAATTAAAATATAGACTTGGATATAAACATTCAAATAATATTAAATCAAAATAAATTCACTAAATGAATCTGGTTTTTTAGCAAAACTACTTTTTTATTCAGAAATCCATGTTCTTGAAACGATTTCTGATTAAGAAAATACAACTACTTATTATTATTTAATGAATAAATAATAAGTAAATACTAAGAAAAATATTAATTACTCAGAAATAAGTAAATCAATTATAAAAAACTATTTCTTATCTATCTGCACGTTATCTTATAAGAGGTCGAATATCCGATTTATTCCAAGGAACGGGAATGGGGCAGAAGAATGGGACTAATTATGGTAATTAGTCCCATTCTTCTGCCCCATCTTAATTTATTCATAAATATGAATATTTGAAATAAGATTAATGAACTTCATCATGCTGTTAATTGGCCTCTGGCTGGTTTTTTGATACAGTCTTTGAAACATTGCACACAGATTCTCTGACGAATTATTAATAAGTTTTAAAAATTACCGTCTTTGAATAGCCTCTGAATTTAAATAATACAAGTTAAATTAATTTTTTAAATAATCGCGATTTCTCGATAGCTCTTGTTTAAAGAATTCTTTTATTTACTGTTATGCCACTTCAAATCTTTTTTTATTTAAAAGTATAGGCAACAATAAGGAGTCGTATTGAGTTTCCAAAGTGCCGCATCATCCTGAATAATTTTATACGACAGTTTTCGAGCATTTCTCTTGAAAAATCGCGTTTTCTCGGAACCATTTGTTTAAACAATTCATTAATTTATTATTATGTCACCTCAAATCTTTCTTTATTTTAAAGTATGTAGAACAACAACGAGCATTTAAGGTACTGAAATTCAAGTCAGTGGCCGAATCACAGCACGAAAAGAATTAATTTACCTTGTATTACTTAAATTTAGATGCTATTCAAAGACGGTAATCTTTAAAACTTATTAATAATTCGTCAGAGAATCTGTGTGCAATGTTTCAAAGACTGTATCAAAAAACCAGCCAGAGGCCAATTAACAGCATGATGAAGTTCATTAATCTTATTTCAAATATTCATATTTATGAATAAATTACCATAATTAGTCCCATTCTTCTGCCCCATTCCCGTTCCTTGGAATAAATTGGATATTCGACCTCTTATAAGATAACGTGCAGATAGATAAGAAATAGTTTTTTATAATTGATTTACTTATTTCTGAGTAATTAATATTTTTCTTAGTATTTACTTATTATTTATTCATTAAATAATAATAAGTAGTTGTATTTTCTTAATCAGAAATCGTTTCAAGAACATGGATTTCTGAATAAAAAAGTAGTTTTGCTAAAAAACCAGATTCATTTAGTGAATTTATTTTAATTTAGTATTATTTGAATGTTTATATCCAAATCTAGATTTTAATTATTAAAATAGAAAACATCAAATCATTTTACGAATAGATATTCGCACGCGATTTTGTATTTGCGAATAGCGCATCGATACGCTGAGACGCCTCAGAGACACATACTCGTACAGGATACGCGGCCAGCTATAGGTATATCTATAGCGCTCGGCCGCTTGTCCGTCCGAGGACTCGTAGATCAATGCAGTGAGCGACTACGTTTTTTAGCTAAACGAGTATAGCAGAGAAGGTTAGGCGCGCTCTCTTTCCCGTTCCCCGGTGCTTTTTCCTTCGCGCGGAAGCTCCGCCAACTTTCTCCCCAGTTACCGGCGCGGTAACGGAGGCGCGAGCCGATTGGCTGATTTTCTAAATTTTCAATTGCCAATAACTCCAAAATTTATGCGTTTAATCGAAAAACGGAAAATTACGTATGTCTTAAAATTTTCTCCTCCATCTCGTAGTACCATTTTTGACGTTTAATATCGGAACGCCCTGTATATTGCTATTTTAGGAGTGTTCTACTAAACTGGATTGGGTAAAGGATAAATAAAAACGAAAAAAAAAGGAAATCTTCATGTATACTAGCAAAGTACTGTATAGTATTGAGTTGGATAATTAATGTACTTCAATCATCATCGCTATTTTCATTAATTGATACTACTGTTTCATCATCAAGAAATAATTTTGACAAAATCTCTGTTGGTTTTAATATTTTTGATAAATAACGGGCATGAGACAAATAGTACATCACTGTTGCCACATGAGCACAGCAGCCTACAGTACGGTTTCCATTTGCACAATCACAACAATATCTTAATACACTTGAAGGTCCAATAACATTAGTTATATACTCAATGAAACATTTGTAAATTTTACTACTAATGTGCCTAGATTATACTTGAATCTTTAATATATTATGATTTTCTTTCACATACAACATCTTTAACACACCGTCTTCCAGTAACATTTGAGCCAGGTATGAAATGCACGGGTTTAGCTGGTAGCTACCAGTAAATAGAATATTCAAATCTTGCGTCGTTAATTCCGGAAAATCCATAATTTCAGTAGCTGTTATCTGTTAGAACGGTATTTTGAAACGACTCCATTTATTACATAAAACTTCTTCTGCTAACGAATTATTATTTGTATTACGTGCTTTCATAATACTGAAAATTTCATCTGCCATATTGTTATCTGAATCTAGCTTTTTTCCAATCTTATTGGTTAGAAAACATGCAATTTTGCAATAATTTGCTACGTCAGGTAACATTATATTATGAAGTTTTTGATCTAATAATTTAAATCTTTTTTTTTAGAATGACATGAACTGCTTCCACAGCATATCTAAGTTTTGTGAGAAATCTTGAGTCATTAGACACTTGAGCAGTAAGTTGACTCCTTTTCCCTTTCAGAGCTGGTATTAACACCTTAAATCCTTAAGATTTTAGAAATCCTTTTACATCTCGAAAACCTCTATCAACAATAAATGTATCGCCTTCTTGTAGCAATTTTTGTAAACTACTTGATTTCTTTATAATGGATTACATTATTGCAGCATCATTCTTATTAGGTGAATAGGGCCCGAGTATGTTTACTATATATCCGGTAGTTGTGCATATGGTAAAAGGTTTACATAAGGGAACCTCCTTTTGTCCAGAATAAGATCTGCTTTGATATTCATTGTTTGAACATTTCAAGAAACAAGATGACGCCTTGATCATCAAGGTGCTATTTGTATTATGCAATATTTTTGCCATTACTGATGTATGGTTCTGAATTAAATTTTGTCTTGTCACGACATTTAACCCAATATATTTTGGAAGAATATCTCTCTCGAATGCTAGCAATACAGAGTTTTTTTATGTCAGATATTTGTTCCTATGAGAAGCCGGTAAACGTTAGGATTCTTTTTTTAGGAAAATTAATGCTTCTGGCCACGTTTCTGTATCGATGCTTATATTAATTATGTGTACAACGGGGACACTAATATGGGTTATTAAAGTCTTCAGTCCTTTTGTGTTGATGCCATCATTACCTCCATTTTTATTCTTCAACCTGCAAATTATTTAGTGAATCTCTTGGTTGTTTGTTGGTAGCAAGAAAATACTTTTGTTGTTCATTGGAGGTAATTTAATATTTTCGTTCTAAGGAGTAATAATTTTGTTACTTAGTTCTTTACCTATATTGCAGAAAAATTTATTCATGTATTCAGCAATTGTTGTTGGGTCCGTAATTTTATTATTAATATTATCGATGTAATTAATATTGTTATTGTTCTTGGAGTTTTTACCTATTTTACTATTTATTACTTTCCATAGATTCCTTAGATTGTGAAAGTTTAGTTGTATTATATTTTTATCTGAGTTTTCCTTTGCTTGATTTATAATGCGATTTAGTGTTTTCACACAATTCTTGTAGTTATCTCTTTTTGTTGTATTATTATTGATCTTTTTTCCAGATACAGTATAATTTTTCTTTGCTTTTAGATGAGATTAAGATTACAATGCTTATCCAATTTTTAGGTTGCATCTTGTCATGTTTATTTTTGTTACTACAACTTTGTGCAATATTTATGCAATTTTTAATTTTGTCAATTAAATTGTTTACTGCTTGATTGGGATCATTTATTTGTATGATGTCCATCCAATTAACTGAATTAGCTGTACTTTTAAATTTTTTAAATTCTATTTTTTTGTCTTTGAGGATTTATATTTTTTTTAAAGTTTTTCAAAGACATCATTAGTGGATAATGATCATTAAAAGGTGTTTTTAGTAAGTAAGTTTTGTATTTGATTTTGTTTAATTTTATGAAGAAATTGTCTATGCAAGTACCTTTTCTGCTGTTATCAATTGATGTTCTAGTTATATTGAATCCAGGACAGTATCCGTTCTCTAATAAAACTTGTAGGAATTCTTGATCTAGTATTTCTTGATTCAATATATCACATTTGATTTAACTAAGTTTTTGATGTTCATCAAAAATTCAGTTTTATGCATGTCATGAGATCTGTAGATTGCTGACAGGACTATTTCTTTTTTATTTTCAGATGTAATAGTAGTTTATTATTTTGAGATTATTTGTTTGTATCACTTCTGTTGATTCAGTAATTTCATTACTTATATATACTACTACTCCATCTGATTTATTTATTCTACTATTATTATAGTAAATTTTATATCCTTGTACGTTAAAAAATTCGTAATAATCGAGATTCCATGACTCTGTACAGGCAATGAAGCAAGGTCTTACTTGCATACTTTTCAAGAAGACTAGTAACATTCATGTAACTAAACTTTAACTTAAGTAAGATTCGGAACTCGAGAATTCAAATAACTGCCATATTAAAATAATAATTATTATTGTTTACTTTAGGTTGCTGTGAAGCTGTTTTTAAGCATGCAGTTGTGCTAGTAGAATTCATATTCATGAAATGTGATCTGGACATTAATATCGTTGGTAAAGTAAATTTTATTTCAGTTGTCAATTTAAAATATATCAAATAATAGGTGTTTCAATGTATTCTCAATGTACAAGAAATATTTTCATGGGTAATTATTCCATACAAAAAATATTCTTAGATATAATTTGAAATTATTTTACACAAAATATGATGGTCAACAATTAATACGGTCTGCATAGATCTGTCATGAATATGAAACATTTATTGTGATATTATGGACAGTAAATTTAATATCAGGTATAAAGTGTTATTCGTTAAAGTTCTTATTCTTTTAATTATAATTAATTTTTATTCTTTCTCAGTTATAGAGTATTTATTTTGGATTTGAATTGTAGTAATTTTATTTTAAAAAATATCAAAGGACACAACTATTTTTGCTAGCTTAAATTTGTCGCTTCTGTTCCTTTCAATCAGTTATTTCTATGGGTAAAGAATGTATTAAATTTCATTAAGTTAATAAATTTTTTAACAAAGTCCACTAACCTGTTATGGCGCCAAGTGCAAATCGAAAGTATAAGCTTAAGCTTTCATATTCATTTTAGAGCGAGTGATTAATACTTTTGATTCAAAGCGTTCTGCAATTCAGTTAATTTGGACGCATTTTTCAGCTAAAATAAATGCAAAATTTAAAAAAATTGGAACTTGAATTTATTGTTTGCGATAATTTCACAAAAATAGTAGAGCTGGAAAGATTGATTGCAGCGAACCAATATTTGCAAAATAAAGTTATTTATTCAATTTATAATGCGACGTTTGTAACGTGGCGGATTGTCACTCATTAAACGCTCGAATGAAAGTTATAAAAATGTCTAAAAGGCAATTTAAGCAGCCAGAAGGGAGTTCGCTCCACTTCTCGTCTCGGGCTGTTTTATAAAAAAAGCTATTATTGATTATTGTATTTCTTTTTATTATTTATTTCTTTTCTTTTATGTATTCTTTCAACGTCAAGAACGACCAACAGAAGATGACGCCTCAGCTGCCAGGATGAGCGGCCACGTCGCTTAGAACATCTGCGTCGTCGCTGGATTAAGAGATCCCTAAGCTACGCATTCATAATTTTTGTTATCTCTCTCTTTGCCTTTACCTTCATATCATTACTTAGGTGTATGCCGCAACAAAATAGTCCGGTGACGCGCTATACGCTTCGTATAGAGGAGATAGAGTGAGAAAGAGAGAGAGAGAGAGAGAGAGAGAGCGCCGATGGGAGTGCCGGTATTGCTCCGCGATAGAAGAAAGAGCCAATGCCCGATGTGCAAGAGGTATTGACTCGACGCTATTACGTACCTGAGTCTAAGTGTCTCGCACATCGTGCTGCGACGCTTGCCTCCGTGCCTGCTTCCAGGGCATAGATGCCATCACCGTAAGCACTATGTGGGTGATTAGAACGCGCCCGGGAAGGAACTCCGGTAAACCGAGCGCCAGGTGTCTCCTCATGAAGTGTAGTAAAGGGTAGGTGCTTTGTGAAATACAGCGCTAACCTGCCCTTTTTCTGCCTCCAGGCGGACGAGCCAAGCAGAGTCCCTCGCAGTGCCAAAATGAATTTCTATTTGTTTCTTTTTTTTTTGTTCGCGACGTAACCGTTATATTTCCCGAGACACCGCTGCGAATCGCGCTGACTTTAATTGTCCAGTGAATGGCACTCGAAAAAACTGAGAATTCTTCGGCGGCCGACGGATCACGGAATGAGGCGTAAGTGCGTATGATGCCTGCTCTACCGGAAAATTTTTCTGTTCGCTGTCACTGACAAATTGTCGCGTCCGCAATAGTATCGCAGAGATTTTCAGTTGCCTTCAGTAGCAATCGTTTAAGCTGAGCGCCAGAAAATTATTTTTTTAGCCAAGTGTTTCCTCTCTCCCTCTCTCTCGCTTCGTCGGGATCCGCCTTTTTATATACCGCTCAGTGAACTGCCTCGTCGCGAGTACTTGCGTGCCTTTTTCAAGTGCGCAACCGCTCTTCAACACGATTTTTTGGGAAGACAATTCCAGCATTTGATAGACTTGGAGTGAAAGCCTCTAACGCGCAAGACTGCCTCTTCCCGGAACATGCTTGTCTAACAGCAGCATCACTGTCATCACAGACCATAGCTCGCTCCGTTAGCTTTAAAATCTTCGGGACCCAACTGGACGATTATTATCGAGATAGGCGTTAAAAATGGCTCAATACGTTGAAGATGGCTCGGCAGCAGAAACGGAGTCTAACCCAAAATCCTGGTACGAGAGTCAATTTCACTCGATTGAGCAAATGCCGCATAAATATCCAGACTGGAGAATCGAAAACAGGAAAATATCCAGGCATTGTCCTGATGCCATTATTGACGTTATACTGCCTGACAATATTAATACTGCCTGAAACTTGATACCCCAGAAAGTTCTCGAGGAGGCGCATTTCGGGCCTGCTGTCACCTCGATACTGCCCAAATTTTTCGCCGCTTAGCTGCAAGTTTTTACTGGCCCGGATACTATTAGGAAACTGCTAAATTTGTGAAGCACTGCCTCATCTATCAAGTTTGCAGGGCTGATCAGAAAGCTCCCACGGTATGACGAGCCAAAGAAAAATCGAGCAACCGTGGTCAAATAGTAGCAGATGACATAACGGGACTTCTGCCTCCGTCAAACTCTCGTTTCTCGTATTTTCTTGTCTACAAGGACCTCTTTCACGATGGGTAGAACTTGCGCCTTTGCCTGAGGTCAACCCTCAATCCCTAAAACCTTAGAAGAAAACATAATTTTCGGCTACGGTCCCCGGAAGTGCTGCACATCGCTAACGGCATCGAATTCTCCAATCGTGTCTTAACGGCAAAACTTACTAAACGGAATATGTATCAAACAATCTACAATCCCGGTATACCACCCTCCGGCCAATTCGGTCGAGAGTGTAAACCGGGTATTGAAAATTATGATTACTTCTACTCACGTGTCATCTGCATTTCTCAATTTCGGTCGAGAGCCTCGAATACCGGAAAACTTGTAACTTCAAAATAAGAATCCGGATATCGTGCCTCAATCCACGAGAGACTGAGCGGAACACATGACTAAACTATCGGAGTAGTATAGCTAGGCCGCTTCTGGATATGCATGTGTTAGTGCGCTCTTTGACTGTGCGTGTGTGTGTGTGTGTGTGTGTG
>UELV01080371.1:0-12404 GCA_900490015.1 Megastigmus stigmatizans
TATATATATATATGAGAACGCGAGCGCGCTGCTATCTGCCTTGTGGGGGAATCAACTAACATAGAAGGCCAGAGCGGCTGATTTCGTGAAGCCACTTTCGGGTCCCCCAGTGTACTGCGTAAGAGTATTTCTATATTCTCTGTTGACATCGCAGGTGCTCTGTTCATAACCTTAAATTTCAATGTGTAAACGAAGCTCGTTTCAGATGTGCGTCTTCACTAGTTCCTTCGAAATTATTATCAATTTCTTGATGAATGAAGAACTTAATAGTGCCAAAAATTATTAACTATGTACGTATTAAATTATATTTTTCTAATTAAATAATAATTAATACTATTGATTCTTCGTAAATATATATTAATAATGAATTGTTTACTTTTTTAGTAGAAATATCAGCACTTGTTACTTTAAATAATTATTAATAATGTAAATATTTTGTAATTACAAGTTATAAAAATAACTTCATTAAATTGTGTATAATATTAAATAAATCTTAATTTGTGATATTGCTGAAATTTTTATTTTATAAATAATCTATGGAATAATAGTGTATTTTTATGAAATCAACTTTATAGAGTATAACTCTATGAATTTATGAATTAAGCAAATGCCTTACTTTTTTTAAAACTATTTTGTTTCTATAGCTTCAAAATGAGTTCTGAAGAAAGATTGACAACAGAAGTTCCTAGTAGTTTAAAACAATTAGCACGACTTGTAGTACGTGGATTTTATACTATTGAAGATGCACTAATTGTTGATATGCTTGTTAGGAATCCATGTAAGTATGACTGTATTGATTGTTTTATAATTTACATTCATTTTTTTAATAAAACTTATCTACAGGTATGAAGGAAGATGATATCTGTGATTTACTTAAATTTGATAAAAAAATGTTGAGAGCACGAATAACAACACTTCGAAATGACAAATTTATTCAAGTCAGACTAAAAATGGAGACAGGTTCGGATGGAAAAGCTCAAAAAGTCAATTATTATTTTATTAATTATAAGGTAAGAGATTTTAAATTCTGGATTTTGTATAATGTTTATAAATAAACTTTATTATAATAGTTACTATTTTCAGACATTTGTAAATGTAGTAAAATATAAGTTGGATTTAATGAGGAAAAGAATGGAAACTGAAGAAAGAGATGCCACTAGTAGAGCTAGTTTCAAATGCACAAGTTGTTTGAAAACATTTACAGATTTAGAAGTTAGTTGAATTGTTTTTTTTTTTTTATATATTACTTTTCTATTATAATAATTATTCTATTGTTATTTAAACCTTTGTTCAAAGGCAGATCAGCTGTTTGATATGACTACAGGAGAATTCAGATGTACATATTGTCGGGAAATAGTTGAAGAGGATCAGTCTGCTCTTCCAAAAAAAGATTCGAGGTTGTTGTTAGCTAAATTCAATGAACAACTAGAACCTCTGTACATTTTGTTACGAGAAGTAGAAGGAATCAAATTAGCCCCAGAAATCTTAGAACCAGAGCCTGTAGACATCAACACAATTAGAGGGTATATTTTTTATTTATGTGTATATGTGTGTATACGTGTGCTTATCAACTTTATATATAAACACGATGAATTATTTCATTACAGTCTTGATACAAGGAAACCTGCTATACTTGGACCTCATGATCAATGGTCAGGTGAAGCAACAAGATCATCAGGATTTGCTGTAGAGGATACTAGAGTAGATGTATTGATAGGGGATGAAGTGCAAGATGATAATGTTAACAATAAGAGGAAAGAAAGACCTATTTGGTTGATGGAAAGCACTGTTATTACTTCTGATCCTTCGCAGGTACTAATTTATTTTTAAGAAATAAAAATTTAATTCAACATATAATTATAACATGTATAATATGTATCTTTTGCAGAATGAGTTAGGAAATAATCAAGATATTATATTGGAAAAAGCAGCTACTGCGGCTACAAATGCTAATAATGTTATAAATAATAAGCAAGGTGAAGACATAATGTCAGTGCTTTTAGCACACGAGAAAAAGGGTGGCGTAAATGCAACTGCTGTCAAAGCTGTATTACCCCACGAATCAAGCGACAGCAGTGACAATGAAGATGGAGGAGATATGCAAACCATTGATGCAGGTTAGTACCTAATAAATTATATAAATTCAAAACGGCTAAATTCAAGTACGAACAAACTTCAACATATACTGTGCAACAATAACTTGTATTTATGTTATGCCGATGCTATGGTATCTTATTATAAGAAATCAATTGATTTTTATCAAACACCTTTTTCATCTTTATCTTAGGTGAAGTTGAAATAATGGAATCTGATGATGAAGACAATGTACCAACTGTTAATGTAAATGGCAACAGCGTGGCAATAACCGAGGTAAATAATACACTAATTGCAGAAATGACTGCAGCAGAAAAAGAAGCATATATACAAATTTATCAAGATTACTATTCTTCAATGTATGATTGAGTCAGCTACTAATATATTTTTAATAAAGTATCTGACAAAAGTGTCTGAGTGAATGTAAACTAGAGAATGTATAATATTTTGTATAAAATAAAACGATGTGTTTTTTACATAATTTGTAAATATTACTTTTATTTTATTGTAACATTATGTTATTCACATATTGTTATTATCAAGTTACAATAATTACAATAATAAAATAACAGTTAAATAACATTATTAAAATTTCAAAATATTTCATTCAAGAAATATAAGTTTATTCTTTTAGTATTACTTTATTTCTTTTCTAATGTACAGCAAAAACTCAACAATACCAGGAATTAATAGACTTCATTAGTAATAAATATTCATTATACTCCATAATTATAAGAAATAGATATAATTATCAAGATATATGTCACTTCTGGTAAGACGGGAAATGTGTTATTTTATAAAGTTAAACATTAATGATTAAGCTTACTTGAAAACAACTTTTTTTTCTCGCCTCCCAACGAATTTCCCTTCGACCACCACAATCGAAAGGAAATCCCCAAGACGATGTTAACAAGGTTTTTGAAAATTTTTTTCTCTTTTTTTTTATATTTTTCTAGTATATTTTTGTTATACATCAGCGCGTACGTAAACGCGTTATTCGTCAATTTTTTGTTTAAGCACATCGTTCCTCTAGGCTTCTGCATATAGATAGATTTATTTAAGTGCTTGCTCTGAAAGAAATATTCATTTTAAAACCAGTTCCAAAACAAGTTTTATCATAAGGCATGAAATCCTCGTTTTCCGAGTATTTTCTTCCTCTTTTCCTTTTTTAAGTCATTATCCTTTCAGAACAAGCGAACTGCGTCCCTCTATGCATTCCAGTCGCTTATTCGGGCTCGTTCAATCGCAGTCGTGCAAAGTCCTCGAATACGATATTATCGTCATCGTCGTTGGCGTAGTTATCGTATCGCCCCCTGTCGATGCTCTTGGTCTTCTTCATGCCACCCTTTGAATCTTTGACGGCCTCTGCGCCGCCTCCACCTCCGCCTAAACGGACAATATGCAAAAATTTATCCATATCGAAGAGAAGAAAAATCAGGAAATATTGTGAATAAATGAGAGCCTTGTACCTTGGGCAGGATGCATTAGTTTGAAGGGCACATCGGTGATCAACTCGCCGCCAAGAGTACCGCAGTTGAGCTTGACTCGTACGGAATACGATATCACAATACCCATGTTCTCATTGGGAGCTTTGCCCTCGGCTACCATCGTCGAGGATGCAAGGTTCACATCGTCGTCCTAAATCAACGATTTATTTCAGTATTAGGTATGGTATATATAAAATCCTGTTGAGAAATATTGCTCGAGAGGAGAAATAATGTAGACCTTAAGATGTCCATCCAAAGCGATACCACGACGATCCTTGTTGCTGCTGGCCAAGGGCACGAGATAGAACTGCTTGGTGAATGATGCGCCCGGTGTGATGGGGCAGCCTTCTCGCGTTTCCAGACTGGCGACGTGCCGAGAGAATTGCGCGTTAACCATGGTCACTTCGCAATGTTGGACTACGAATAACTAGAATACCACGGGGTTTTTTTTCTCTTTCATTATTAAGAAATGATTGCGTGTATCTTCAAAATCGGCATGAGTTTGAGTACAATGACAAACCAACGACTAATCTATATATGTATATATATAGGTACTATAATTAAGTCTTTAATGGAATTTGCATCTTTCTTCCTGAAAATAAGTGGATTACTGCGGAAGTATTAAATTCACTTCCGTAAAGCTGTTTTAAAAGCTCGTGCAGACCAGTTAAATTAATTAGTTGAATTAACGGTTTTTAGTAAGTTCTCGAAACCACAGTGATAATTGAGCGAATAAAATGTACATAATGGAACGGAAAGTATAGAGAAGTCTAAATTCTGCAGTGTACGCGACAAAGGAACTCCAAGGATTTGCGAAAACCTCGTACCTCGAAACGAAACTTATTACCTGTGTAACTTTGTCAAGCCTCCGCGTAAAGCAGCAAACAAAGTCTGACGACTCGTTAAGTAAATCCAAGCGGAGGAAATCATTTTTAATATAGTTTTTTTTTGCCAAGTTGCTATTAATTTTTGTCCAGGAATTATAGACGATTGAATATCAAATTAATTTTTAAGTCGGAAATCAACATTGAATCCATTACTGTTTTTTCAAGGTGAAATCCTAGCTGATTTCCAGCCGTTCATAACTTTTCTATTCACAGGTACTAAGTTAATTTCCTGGTAAGAAAATCCATTCTCTATTATACATTTAGCAAAATGGATAATATATATGTATATCTGAATGAATGATATTTATATGATGTATGAATTATAAAAATGAATATTATAGCTATATTTTATATTTTGCCGATTTCATAAGGAAACTCTTATTTAATTTAAATGATATTTAACTAAAAGAATATCATTTAAATAATTATCCAAATTATTATATAATAAAATAATTGAATGTGAATCAGCGTCATGGAAATCGATCGAAAGATAATACGAATAGTGCTATTTACGAAATAGAAAACTGTTATAAAAATATACTACGGAGACACTACGGAGAAAATGACTATGAGAAAAAGCGTTTTCAATGATGATTGTAATGATATTATATAGATCTAAATTCGCTTAAAGAATAGTCTATACCTTGATGTTCTTCACTGCTTTGCGGGAATTGTTGGTAACGATCACATTAGCCGAAACTTTCTCGCCATGATAGTAGATTTCCTTATCCAACGTCGCCTCCAAATTGAGTTTGCCCTGAGAGAATGTGAATCCCTTCGATACTAATGAGCTTGGAAGTCTGCGGCCTCGCGTTGGTGGGGCATACTGTAATTTCTTAATAGCTAAGGAGACCGAGGATCTTTTGTGGCCCTGAGGTCCGTGAAAACAATAATAACCAGATATTTATTACTCGTATTGCTAATTTTTCATGCCTACGAAAATGTGTGCTTGCAGTATTAACAAGAAATGGAAGTAAAATTTTCATTATGTATTTTAGAATCGCCAAAATTTCAGTAACACGGCCTCGTATTATGTACTCCAGCTCAAAGATAAAGGAGGGCTTGACGTACTCAACATGTATCTGATAAGTACAAGTATACTCAAGACATTTTACACCAAAGTCTTTTTTAATCATTGCAGATGGTTAAATGTTCCTAATCATTAAATTTCGTATTGCAATATTTTTGAAAAAAAAAAACTAAGATCAGAAACATGCTTATGTATATTGAACATCACGATGAAAAAAGTTCGTTTCTTATCAAATACCGACAAAAAAAAGCAGAACACGACTTTTTCACGATCGGATTTTCAAGATCCTTTTGCGCTGCAGAAACCAAAAACAAACGCACCTTATTATGAAAGTAGTTTAATCTGTGTTACATGCATACCGTGCACACATCACGCGCATTACATAAGGCGCTGGAAATCAAGTTATACTCTTAAACACAAAAGTGCACGCGATAATCTTCGCCACGCTTTATTAAATTATTTTGCACATAGGATAGCTATATATATAAAGATAGACACGCAGACATTTCGAATGTTTGCACCGAAAAAAAAAATGAAGGAAAAAAAGAAAAGTATAGGTAATGTAATTTGTGAATTAAAGATAAATGACCTTGTCGTCTTCACTCTCCCCGACGTAGATGCGCACGGCGTACTCGACACCAAGAGGCTTGCCCTGGTCGTCGTCACCGGGCTGCAGAGTAACGGAGCTCGGGGAGTTGGCCGGGAACTGGAATAGGAAGGGGTGAGCGTTGGGTCCGAGCTTCCTCAG
This sequence comes from Megastigmus stigmatizans, assembly GCA_900490015.1. Classification (NCBI taxonomy): domain Eukaryota; kingdom Metazoa; phylum Arthropoda; class Insecta; order Hymenoptera; family Megastigmidae; genus Megastigmus; species Megastigmus stigmatizans. The sequence goes on from UELV01080371.1 coordinate 6,247, forward strand.
GAGGCGATCCTGAATCGGCGTCGACTCCTGCTTCTCCTTCTTGTTCGGGAAGATCTGATCCCGGCAGAGGACCAGCTCCTTGCTGAACTTCACGCCCATTACCTCGTCCTCTTCTCGGCCATATCGGTAGATGGTCGTCACCTGCGTTCAACCGCGCACCCATTTTTTTTTTTTTAACTTCTATATATCAGGCGCATATAAAGATCGATCTACATCTCGGAATTTCACTTGTTCGAGCGAAATTCAGATTATTATTTAATCAAGCTTATGGTTTAAATTTAAAATGACGAGAATTCAGTGACACGCGTTGCAAACTTTATCAAATACCGATCTCTTATGGTTGCTTTTATTTAAAATAAAATAGATTTTCATTTTGTACTTATGTTTATGTTCCGACATAAAGCTTTAATTTGTAGCACAAGTGGCCCGTAATTATTTAACATTGTCCAGGTGCAGTTTTTCCACTTTTCCTTTTAAAGGTTTGAACCGAAATGCGAATCCGAGTCACTTGAATAATTCAAAAAAAGATCAACAGTACATACCTGGCCGTAAATCTTTCTCCCCTGGAGGTAATCATTTTCGACCACGACGATCCCATCGATGGGATCGACATACTCTAGGTGGTCGATGAAGTCACGCTTACCAAGGTAAACCGTGACCTTGCCTGTGAAACGCAATAGAATCGCCGAATCAGTCGGTAAATCGGTGCACTTTTATACTTATAGGCGATAGGTGCAGTTCTATCGAGAAAGAAAGCTTAGATAAAGCAGCCGGGACTCACCATTTGGGGTGGTCTTTTTGAAAACCTTGACGGCCACGACGTAGGCCAAGAACAGGAGAGGAATCATTTGGCGTTCAGTTGCGTTGTTGTTGGTTTGATGAAAAATTAGAACTAAAATTAAAACCGACTAGTCGGGGGCCGTGCCACCGGAAGTTTGTTTTTCCCGCCCAGAAGTGACGGGTTCGCGCTCGCCAGCTGCATCTTCATATAGACTTTGCTGGGGCTTCGGTTGCGCCCTCGAAGCCCCATCGGCGGCGCAAGACCCTCTTTAACAGGATCATTCAATTATATACTCTAAGCGAATCCGATTAATGCCTGCATCGCGCACATCCTTTTTCTCTTGCCTGCATGCCTCGATGCAGCCGATATACGAGAAACAGAGAGAGTGAGAGAGAGAGAGAGAGGAAGAGTTTTCCGTATTCCCTCGGCTATACGGTAGTTACGCGTGCGAGAGAAAGCCGCGGCTGCCACACCGTCGTCCGTCGCTCGAAGGCGCGCTAATTCAGTCGGCAACGTGATGCCGAGCCGAGTACTTGCACCCTTTTCTATTTGAGCGGCCGATTCTTCACGACGGATTATATTCTATTCAGCTATTGGCGGATAGGTGTCTTGGTGTCTAGGTCGCGTGGTTCGATTGAGCGCGGAAATCGACCGAGACTCCAAGGGTAGAAGGGTTCATATTTTTCCTTGCGCTTCCTTACCGACGCATATACTTTTATTTATTTCCTCATTATTTCCATGTATATACATACAATGGTATAAAGTGGATAAAAATTGTTGACGATGATCAAAGTTCCAGGGATTCGATTATTTGATCAGAGAAAAACTTCGGCATGCTTTTACTACAGAAGTAGTGCGTGACCGAATCCAGTCAGACATGTTTGATGTTTTGCATATAAATTACAGAGTGGATTACCTACAGACTAAAGTATTCTTAGGAATGCAAAGGAAATTTAACTACACATTATGTGAATCCTGTACATTATTATATTATAATCCTTTATAAAAATTTATTAAGCTACCGGGATTTGGTCAGTAAAATATAATAATTTCTTTAGCACATATATCTATATACAAGATTGCGACATTATGCTGTGCCATGTAGTAGTAGGTACATACTTATTTTCCATTTGAAATTAAATTCTTTTGAATATGAAACACTTATACGACCATGTTTAACGTATCGTAAATTCAATAGTAATTTTTATTGCCATTATAAAAACCGTTATAATAGAAAAATTGACTATATACATATGTATGTATATACGTATATATGTATATTATTACCACTCCCTATTACATAAAGACGATTTTACTACTGTGCGGAGAAAAATTATTTAAAAAAATTACAACAGTGCAATACTTCTATCTCGATACTCTTCTATAAATTTTGGTTCAATAGCTGAAATAAAAAAAAAATTCGTTTGTCGTCAAGCCTAAATTAGAAAAAGCAACATAAATTGCTTTATCCTCGTGTGAACATGAAGCTCATGGAAATAAAAAGAATCGCGAATCATTCCAAATAATCCAATATGATCAATCGAGGGGAAATAATCACTTTGAACAACTGTCGCGGTTTCTTATGCTATATCCATTACGTTAATCCCTATGCTTCTGGATATTCTACTATTTTAATCAAATCCCATTTAAATGAATATTCTATTACATATAAGACAAACTATTACGCTCATTTACTTATTAACTTGAATGATACTAAGTTATTGATAATATGAGATAATCATGAAATAATAGAAGATATTTTGTTTTGTAATAGAATAAAAAAATGTTGGAAGAAATTAATTAATTAAGAAGAATGGTATTCAATCTCTATTTATTAAGCAAATATGTAAGGGTTTATACGCGGACATTATTTTTACAACATTCTCGATAATCAGTATTTTACCTGCCTATATTACTTTCAACTTGATCAATTTCTTATAAGTACATGCACTACTTATATCTTTTTGTGGATCCTCTTTAAAACGCTTTTTCAATTTTCTCGCTATCTTCGACTTTTTTAAATTTGGCTTTGATAAAGCCGCATTCCATACGTCTTATTAATTAATATTTTTCAGCCTAGCGGCCCAAAAATACCACTTTCCAGACCGGGACCCTGCCTTCGGCTCGAGCGACAATTTACATGCGATCTGAGACCATTCTTATTTTATTTCCCTGGTCTGTAATATACTATTCCGACACTGAGCGTGAAATCGACTTTGACACACAGAGTGTGGTCAAATTCTGTGCGCAACACATACAACTCAGGTCATCTCAACACGTATGATTGCCACCGTCGCTTTGCTCGGGCGAAAAACTTCAGCCTAGTCGAGACAATCACCTTCGCTCACTATAGTTATGAAATACCAATTATTGATAAATTTACCATTTGATGTTTGTCTCTTCATCAAAACATTATATAAAAACAAAGAAACGAATATTCAAATAAAAAATATTGACTCGTTCAGTCTTAGATTTATTTTTATTTCAATAATAATATGCTTACAGAGTATGGAGGTATTTCAATCGATGAACTTGAATCCATTTACATCATCAAAGCCGTTACCATCTGCAAAAAATCCATCTTCATCTGACGATTCGTCCACACCATCACCGATCGTTCTATGAAAGCATGTCTTTTTCTTGTAATTTACACAAAACTTAAGCCTAAATTAACTTGCGTCGTTACATTCCATCGCTCATCCCATTGTTTCTTATCTTACAATCTTCGATTTAACGCATCGAGAAGAAACGATGAATATTATACACTTGGACTATTGGCTTCATTTACATTTACACTGTATGTATCAAAAGCACGTCGGCTAGCAGATTGTGTATTTTTATGCTTTCTTGTGTTTGTATAAATTGTAAAGGTAAAAACTGAATTAGAGAAGAATGCACGTCATTGAATTACAACTAAGAAAGAGGCGCTTGTTTAGTAAAAATGTATGTGAATGATACACTGATCTCGGGAAACCGACAACTACTACGGTAATAAGGCTTTTTAACACAGGATATAAAAAATCATTGTGAATCACATCATTTTTACTATACTGTTCAAATCTCTACGTCTGTCATAGAACTTGAGCCTAATTCTCGCAAGCAATTTAAATTGCATGATTTCTCTAGACTGCACTTATGTACTGTGTACTATTAAATATGATATAAGCTTTTATAATTTATTAAACTGTATGTGGTACAAACTGTTCTAGAATTCAGTAACGTGCATCCTACTTTGATTCTTGTGCAACTCGCTTGAAGTACTTTATCTGATTTATTCAGAATCACTTCCTGGGTACATTAAATAAACCATAATCATTAATCAAATTTATTAAACGATTTCTTACTAAATAATTTTACCAAATCTACGAATAACCATTTTTCAACTACTATAAGTCTGATACTATTCGGAGGTTTTCAATTGCCCGAAACAGTAAGTAACCTCGGATTTATAAGATATAAAATTAAAAAAGACTTTTACAAGGGAGCACATGAAACTTGTGATCGAATCTTTAATACATTTAATATTCTTTAATAAATTAAAATAGTACTAGCAATAACAATAATAATGCACATGCCAATTATTATTTGAATATTTCATGTAATCCGTGAAAAATCCTGCCAAGTTTCAATGTGATCCTCAAAATTAACTGAAAACTTTTTCAAAAAAAAAACATAAATACAAAACAAAATTACGATTATGGTAAAATAAAATAATCCTTGGTTAATCGAGTTAACGCTGATCGCTGTTTCTCGTTTGCAACGTAAAATTCGCAATACATAAGAAATGAAAAGTTTAAAAAAAAAATTGTATACGCAAAAAAAGAATTAAAATTAATGCGAATATGGAGTCGTTACAAACTTTAAAAACAAAATTTCACGAGCGATAACAGTTATAATAGTATTGTAATAATGATAATAATAATAATAATAATAATAATAATAATAATAATAATAAAAGATATTATAACGACTATACATAGTAAATGTAACTAATAGTAGGCACAGTAAATGTAGAAACACTATGGCAAGCCGTTGCTATCAGGGAACAGTGAAATTTATAAAAAGATTCTCAACTTCGTTTCCAAAAGTTTATTACTTACAATGCGTCCGTACAATTCCAAGTTTAAAGTTATTTCAAGTTACTTTGATTTTTATTATTTTACAAATTATCAAGATTATGTTGTTATAATAATATAAGAACTGAAATATAATAAGTAAATAAACAAAAATACATTAACCAAGACAAATGTATGATAGATTAATTTTGAACCAGGTATAATTCCAATTGTAATGTATCATCATTTGAACAAAAATCCAGGTTGATTTTTTTGAGTTCCCCGATAATAGTGCCGTTTCTCCAAAACTACATTGGTAGATGAAATTGAAGCTGTGTATAATTAAAACATACGGTTCATAATAACTATTTCCACGGCATCATGTTTGTATATTAGAGCCTGAAAACAATTTATATAACAGGCAGTGAATTTCGACTTTATAATGGCACGTTAATTATAACGAGGAGCTTAAAAATGTTTATGCTTTTTTTTTTCAAAAATATATTACGTTATTACAGAAAAGTATAATTTTATACAAACTTCGTCTACATTCTCAATATGAGCTTACGAATTTTCAATTTTAATAATAACTGTAAAAGTTATACAAAATTAAAAAGTCTTAATTCTCAGTAATGCACCTAATTTACAAATATAGTTAATAAATGTTTAGGCGACGACTTGAATATTTCCACATAGAATTCTACTTTATTGCGCTCAAAGCACTTAGCATCGCGAGGAGCTTTAAATTAAAGTACCTAGCTAGCATAATTCACAAAAGTATTTGGTGCTCAAAAATATAAAGAAAATTACTTCAATATAAGCGATCCTCCCTCACATAATGACAAGGCAGGTACCATGAACTAGCAATGCTCCACGTGTCAAGAACGTTAAGGATGCGTATCGTAGCAAACTCCTTATAGCTCGACTTGAGCAAGATACTATTTTCTTGTTATATAATACGAGTTTGAGGTGTCAATTTTAGACTTTGTCATGAAATTACCAACAGAAAGTCCGTTATATGCCTTGGTAACTTCATCAAGGCAAAGTCAGCGTAGTATTGCGACATGCTATAAAAAGAACGCGCGTTTCGATTATAGGGAAATTGACCTAATTTATCGAAAGTTACGCGAGAGATTTGAAAATATAAAGAGCTCTAATTGCGCTCATCTCTCGAGAACTCCCGGTGTTATATTTGTATCAATAAACAAACCAGTATCTACATTTAATTTTGCATTCAAAATGAATTCTATATGTAGTTCCCTGATACCAGCGCACTTCTCTAATACTAGACAGTACAAACATTGTTAGTTTAACTAGCAAAC
>UELV01080374.1:0-20248 GCA_900490015.1 Megastigmus stigmatizans
AGACTAGTCTCTACCCTCACGGACTGCACATACACTATCTCTCTTTCTCTCCCGAAGATATGGAGCGCGAAAATTCCTTTTCGTTTTGCTCGCGCGCGTCGTGTAGCGACGAAATCTTGATTCATATATGTGTGTGGACTGTGTATACATGTATAGAGTTCGGGAGGGGAAGAGAGTTTTGCTTGACTTTTTCGGCGGGAGAGAGCGTCCTAATTAAAGGGCGAGAACGAAAAGTACGAGACGCAAGGCGACAATTGGATTTCTCGGGCTACGGTTTATTTCTCTTGGTAGAGCCGTCCGATTGGAAAAGTAAATAGAATTTCTTTTTCTGCGGAGTTAATACAATTTTAAATTGCTAAAATTTAAACCGTCGGTTTGAATTTAAAATTAATGAATTTATGATTATTCGAGGAGATATTTTCCAATAGCTGTGTCGATTTATTTATAAATTGTACTTAATTATATAATAATTACAAAACAGTCGAATGGTTTTAATTTTAAAAGTTCAATCGATTATAAATCATGATAAATATTGTTTAGTAAATAAACAGAGAAATGCACGTATACAGTAAAGAAATATTTACTGCAACTACAATTTAACATAAAATAAAAATATTAAGAGAATTCTTGTAATTCGTCAAAATTATTTTATCAATTAAATAATGTATCAATCTGTAATTTAATTAAACTAATAATAATAAACAAAGCCTATCATAAAAATGAAAATAAGTATGCTCTTAATTCACGTTAACATTAGCATGCAGTTGACCGTCTTGTAGATATCTACATCTAATGCCGGCAATCTTCTTAACATAATTTTAATTGAAATGCGAAAATAATGAAGGAAATATGCGCGCGGGCCAAAAGAGAGACACTCAACTCAAGCTGTGAAGCAAGCATAAATTTAAAGTACCCCCCATCCACCCATCCTAAATAACTGCAGCCTAACCGTTAATATATGATATATATATATTTATTTGTTGGACCACAAACGGGGTGGGTAAGGTCGCCAGTAAATTTCCCAGTTAACTCGGAGTCTGCAAGCCTGACATTTTAAGCGGTCTAGGGCACTTACACTTGCGCGCGCACACGAACACGAAGTACATTTCACTTCCACTCTCGTCCCTAAGTAACAAGCTTGTAATGCAAAATCGACATTTCCTTCAGGAATGGAACGACGTTAACATGATGTGGGACCCTTCCAAGTACGGCAATGTTCGGGACTTGAGGATACCGCCGCATCGCCTCTGGAAGCCCGACGTCCTCATGTACAATAGGTGAGTCTGTGTTGTTGTTGCTTTTTTTTTTCTCTCCCTCTCTCTCCTCTCATCTTTTTTTCTCTTCTTCCTTCTCTCCAATCCACTCTCTTAAATTATATACGTCACTCGCACACACACGCGAGGTACACACTGTGTACTTATATGATGTGCAAGGTGAAAAATTGGGAAACTCGCATAAAGTAAGCGCCTGAATATTCATGTCGTATCTTGGGAGACGGCGACAGGCAGAGAGAGAGAGAGAGAGAGCACCAAAAAAGGAAGTCTCTCCTCTCCCCTCTCCATATCTCTCTCCTATCGCGTTTTTAATATTCATAGGCTTTGTGTGCATACGCGAGTGTGTGTGCGTGTGTGCGTGTCGTTTAAAAGCTCCGTAGAGATACCGTATTTACATCTTGGGGGATTTGCATTTTAAAAAGGAGCTCGTATCGCGCAGCTCGAGCTTCGTCCCCTTTCAAAAGATGATGTATGGGGAATTAGTCGCCGTCACGGGGCTGATCGCAAAAACGTATCGCGCGAATAATAATTGAACTCGTGATGAAACTCGACTTAGTAAAATGCGCCTCTGTCCCTTTGTTTTTGTCCCCCACCCCGCCCCCCCACCCTGTTTTTGTTGATAATACCGTATAGCTCGAGAGGGTATGTAATATCAAGGGATTTCTTTTATTCGGATGCGCAGAGCGACGTAAACAATGTCCCGATGCGACGAATGTCGCGCTCGCGCGCTCTGCTGCAAAAATTATCTTTTCATCTGATAAGAGCCGCGCGCCTCCGCACGCTTTTCATCGGGCTTCTATCTCTGCAACAAATTTACGAGATATATTTATGTGGCTGATTAATAGTTGGATTTGCGGATTAGCATACTTCTATGAGATGCTTTCATCAAAAAGCTTTACATTAGATATGTTTTGTAGGTAAAGTAATAATAAAGTGTATCCCTTATTTGAGTGTATCTCTGAATAAGAATAAATGCAGGATAAATGATTGGAAAAGAGAATGTTAAAGAAGAAAGGCGATACGAGAAATGAAATTTTTAAAATAACAGGAAAGGTAACGAAAATGCTAAAATTAATTTTCGGAAATGTAAAGTCACGAAAGATTCGTTTGTCATAAATATAATGAAATATCGACTACTATCTAGTCTAGCAAGTTTAAATTTTTAAAAACTTTTTTCGCCTCTACATAAATGAAAATCAGTTCTCAGACAAATTAAATCTTTGATCTCGTTTAGCTTATTAAACTTCTACGAAATTGATGCAATAGTATTGAGATTGAAAATACGGAAAATAATATAAACGCTTTATAATTTCCTACTTTGAAGAAACTTACGTTTTTTACCGGCGGACCTGATACTTTTCAAATATGCATCTGCGTTGTCTTGCATGCATTTCTTTCAGCTGATGATTTATGACCTCGCTCGCATGCAAGGCATAAATGTTCACACGTGTTTTTCAACGTATATGTTTGGTGTCAGGCTATCGTTCTTTTTACATGTTGGTTTCAGTTTATATTTACATACATCTTATTTTTCGATTCTGCAGAGCTCGCACAGGTGTATACAATTAATTTCATGAATTGCAAAACAAACACAATGATGTGCTCTCTATATAAAATCGTCATTCATTGTTAAACACAGAGTTTAATCGTATAAATTACTTTGCCGGTGCCGACAAAGACTATCCCGCTCAGAAATGTCACGAAAACTATCCCCCATCAGCATTCGCCACGAAAAGAATCTCAGCAAAAAAAAAAAAACACTACGAAAACTATCTCGCATCAATGTTAGTCCGTTATACATCGGATACATCGGATCGCTATACATCGGATCTGCTAGAAATAATATTCGCGTTAGGTTTTTTTGGGGAATCGTATTGGGAAAGGGACCCTTTTAACATATCTGGATGTTAGCAGGACCAAAAATTTGGCAATATTGTTTAAAGAATGTTTTTTAAATAAATTAAGTAAATTAGAATATTTAGAAAATATTTTGGAAGAATCCTTCGATGATTATGAATAACTGTGAGTGTTTTCAGATGTATTATAAAATTCGCGACGGATATATAAGCAAAATTGTCACGATACTTACGATTACGACCTTACGATACGATTAGGACCTTTTCGTAATTGAATATAACTTAATACCTTCGCTCCAATAAAGTAAAAAAAAGCAATAGAAATTAAAACTACTAATATTAGATCAAATAAAGTTGTGCATATATGTTTCTAAGCAAGTTAATCGGTTAAGAATGACATATTCAAATAAAATCCATATGAATTTCAGGATTTAAAATTGTATGTTGTAACCGTTATATATCGGTGCCACATCCTCCAAAAAATATTTCCAAAAATGCAAAATGGAGGCAATTTATTCTAGTTTCATTATTTTACATCGTTCTTCTTCTTGTCTTTTATTCTTTTCTAGGATAACCCTAAAACAGGTAATATTATAATACATTATAATATCTTTTGTGCACACTCGACTGACGATGGCTATCTCTAATTGTGCTGTCGTATTCATTTCACTAAAAAAATATGAAATTTCTATAGATGAGATTCTTTTCCTGGCGAATATTGATGCGAAATACTTTTCGTATGATGCGACTTATTCTAAGCGGGATATTTTTCGTGGCACTTTTGTAGAAGAGATTCTTTTCGTGGCGAATGATAAGGGGGGATAATTTTCGTGGTGATTTTGTAGTTGACATTCTTTTTGAGGCGTTTTTTTAGGCGAACATTCAGGCGGGATAGTTTTCGTGGTACTTTTGTAGATGGGATTGATTTCGTAGTGAACGCTGATAGGGGATAGTTTTCGTGGCTTTTTCTAGATGAGTTTCTTTTCGTGGTTAATATTCATGTGGGATTTTTTTCGTCGATACCGTCGACTTGTCCTTAAAAACCGACACGAAAGTTGAAAAGAGATGTAATGGAAGTTTAGCTAAAACAAAAGTCTGATCATACAAGGCATTATCTACTTCTATAGGGGAGAGCAGGGTGCTACGGGCCTCGCGGATATGATTGGTTTTTGTTTTTCTCAAAAAATTAACACTTTTATTGTAACTTTTCTAATTAGAATTAACAAGCATTGTATAAAACATTTGATAGTCAGAAAGAAAGATGAAATGAATCGCAATAAACAATTTAAAAGCAGATCTTAAATTTTGAGGGAATAGCTCGATGATAATTTTTACAATTTTGTAAATTCAAAATAAAGTAAGAAAACTATCAGTAATGCTGTTTTCAATTCATCTATAGAATGATTCAACACTTCTGCTTTATTTCTATAGTAGAATCTTTTGATGTAAAAAAAAACAGAAAAAAGTTAATGTGCCTCGTTACTCGACTGCTGAATTAATCTCAACATAGATTGAACAATGTTATTCAATAAGAGAATATTAATCAAGATAATCTTTGAATAGTGTAAATAAGTGAGGAAGAACTTTACTTTCTCGTTAGTACGACATCAAAATGTCAAAATAATATATTATAATGTAAGTTAATGATGCCTCTCTCGAAAGCCAATACTTATTGCCTCATACACGAGCGTCGTAGGCTTTTTGAAGTCACTCTACTTTCTTGCTATTATTAAAAAAAGTATTTAATCGCGTACTTTAACTTAATGTAATTGTATTCTTTAAGACTATTACAATATAAATATTCTTATTAATAGATAATTTCATCCTCGAATAAAAACCGGTATTTCACCTTTATATTTTTAATTTCTTAATGTATTCATCGTTAATTGTTTTTAATCAAGTGTTTTTGAATGATCGAAACAATTCTAGTTTTTGGGGTCCACGTTAGTGCCAAATAGTGTTTTCTTTTTTCAAAAAACAACAATTTATGAATATTTATAAATTAGATTTTAGTGAAGGTGTTGTGAAGCTTTCCCTAAAATATATTCATTAGTGACATAAAGAAAACAAAGCATCTGTTAAAAACTCAAATTTTTCTAATATCGTTGCAGACTATATTTTGTAAGAAAAAGCATATGCTACGTATGCCATTCAAGAGGAAGAGAATGGGAAAAAGTCAGTGTCGGCTTCCCTTCATTTTTCTTAAAAATCACATTTTTGCATCCGCACGTACATTTATTCGACATATCTTCCCGGCCATTAAACGTTCGCTCTTTCTCTCTCTCTCTTCCGTTCTCGCAAACTTTTGTAATCCCTCAGTCCGTTGCCAGGAATTTCGATACCTACCATTAAAGCTAAGTCATTTAGCATGACGCGCATAAGCTATCCGGCACGAAAAAAAAATTTAAATTCCCAGACTTTAATTCGCAGTTAGTTATAGGCGGTAAAGCAGGGAAAACTTTATTAATCGCTGGCTAAATTTTTTTCTCCCACCGAAGTGGCTGCGTCCAATCGATTTTATATCCAATCAGAAACTCTATAATTTGATCAATAATGAATGGTTCTCATTCGAATAAAGTTTGTTTTTAGCTTCATTATCCATCAGTGCATAAGCAACTGATTTTATTTTGTTCGTCTTTTCAATTTTAGCGATAACTATATTTTATTCTTGAGATAGCGCAGGTTTGCGAGAGAAAAATCGACAGCTCTTTTTTATTCCGAGCCACGGAGCTAAGATAAATGCGGCGGTTTTATACTTGTAGGAAAATATGCTTTTACGCTTTCATATATTATTCCACATTTTCTCTAATCTTTTCTGAAAATGTTTGATGCACAAGTATTTATCTTTTTCAAAAAATATATGATTCTTAATAGATTCGTTTTAAAATATAAGCTAAATACCCTCTAGTTTCAATTTCAAATTAAATAGAGAATTTTATTTATCACTGTTTCTTATTGGATAGAACAAAGTATATAAAATAATTTATTGCTAGAACATTTCAATGTAATAGTATAATTTCGTTAGCAATTGTGAAAATTAGATTTATAAATACATGCAATTGTATTTGAACAGGTCACTACATTGAAATTACATACAACAAGTTCAAAATAACGGAATTATTTTGCAAACAATTGAAAATCCACCGGTTTTTGTTAACGAAATAACAAAATTTGCCTTGCATTTGCTTTCATAGGATAGATGCAATCGGTCCGTGAAAAAATTTCACGCTAAAATGTTTTCCACACTTACGATGCGGGTTACACAATTTTTCACGAACCGCGAAGTAAATATAGCGCGCGCATCTGCTCGAACCGAAAAACGTCAAAAACATGCTCTTGGAAAATTCGACCCCAGCGAATTTCGTTCGGAATCCTGGAAGGTTTGCATAAAAAAACGTAAAAGGATCAAGATCGCGCAACGCTCGGAAAATCTTGGAAATTCGAGCGGTAGCTATTGACGTCCTTCTCTTCTCCTCTCCTCTCTCTCTCTCTCTTTCTCTCTCTCTCTCTCTCTGTCTCTTTCTCGCTCTATGCGAAGTCTTACTGGCGCACCTTCTTAGCCCCTGAGCGACGATGCCTCTGCATCAGCTTTGAAGAATGTCATTATTCGCCAACGTGCAAAGTGCAGATCTTTTAGAGCGGAGTATAAAATGTCAAAGGGATCAGTGAGAAGGAAAAATGCCGGTCAATACTGGAAAAAGAACACACGTGCGAATGCCAGGATATCAATTTCCTTTTCTTGTGAAATCGTAAGAAAGTTTCGTGGATGGAAGCCAGGGCCGGAGAAGGTGTATATGTATGATATTAAAGAAAGCAGAGTGTTTCCGACATTTGGCGGACATTCTTATAGGTAGTTTCACGTCGAGCGAGAGCTTTTTTTATTACAACAATTTATAAATACCGAAACACATTATTACGCTGCAGCATTTTATTCTCGCTTGAATTTCCAAATGAAAATACTTTAGCGTTTATGTAACATTATTGCGACTTTCGATTTCAATTTAATTTACTACGAGAAGTGTTTTAGTCAACTTTTGTTCGTATAATATCTGTAAATAAATATTATTATTAACTGTGTCCAAGTCCAATGATAAATAAAATGATACTAATAGAGTGTTTCCTTTATTAGACCAGCTCGTTTTACTACTATTGTTTTGTAAACACTATTGATACAAAAGAGTAATGGTAATACTTGAAAAGTTAAATGTTGATTAATTAAAATAGCTTATATTTTACTCGAAAATAAATTAAAGATAGAATTAATTACATGCACGCGTATACGAGGTCTAAATATTAACATCAATCGTACATCTTCAAGCGTTTTATTAAGTCGCATTTAATCAACATTTCCATCTCTCGAGCTAAAGTTTAATGAAAGTTAAAGCAGTCTGCTAAAATACACAGAGTAAATAGCATCTCTAAATAACTCTTCGATATCGAATAATTTTCGGCGGCTAATTATTTTTAGAGGGCAAATATTTCTGGCATCCAACTTGCAAAAATCACTTCACCGACGTACCATATATAAGAGCTTGTAAAACTTTGATACCGGAAGACTTATTTTAATAATAACATTTTTTCCATTCGGTCCTGCTAGATCGATGACCTATGCCAAAAATTTCACCGATAAACACACACACAACTTATCGATTTCATAGTTTCTCCTGCGCTATATACTCTCGAAACTTGTACTAGGTCCAAACCTCTCGGTGGCTCTCCATTTCTCTATATGTCCTTACGGAAGGAACTCGGCACTGGAAAGCCTCAACAACGCGAATACCCGTATATACACATAAACAGGGTCCAAGCTCATCGCCCCAGTGAAGACTTAGTACCGAGGCTCGAGGGGCAAACTCGAGGCACTTTACCTGCATCGTTTATGAGCTGTAAATGGAAACATAAGCAAAACCACGGGGGCTTATAGGAATTGTGAGGCAGTATATGGCATTATGCGGGCATCCGCTCCACGCATTTCTGTGTCTCGCGCGTGTGTGTGTATACCAGTCGTGAGGGAAGGCACGAAGCGGTTCGACTATATGGGTTCGAGCTTGCGACCCTTCCTTCCTCTCTCTCACTCTCGCTCTACAACGTTCGCCCTTTAAATGTCAAAGCGAGCGAATTCGCGCGTAAAATATTAACGCGCAGAGGCGCGCCATCAGGGGAGAGAGCTTTCACCAATTGCCGCCCAACAGTTTATCACGGGTCTGTGTATATTTGCTGTCGCGACGGCTTCTACTACCCTGTCTAACACGCATCAATTAATTTTAACGCTGCTTTCGCCCTCCCCGTATACGAATTTAAATGAATTTCTGCTGGAATTTTTTCGTGCGTTTAGTGTGTTTGTGTGTGTGTGTGTGTGTGTGTGTGTGTGTGTGTGTGTGTGTGTGTGTGTGTGTGTTGAAAAAGGTAAATGTTGCATATCGATAGACAAAGGAGCTTTTCTCGTATGTGCGTGTATAGCTGGCCTTCGGGAGATACCAGCAATTGAGGTGTGATAACTTATGGCGGTATAAAAGTTAATAGGGCACGCAGTAAAAGTGTATTTTATGTATGAAAAGTACGAGCGGTATTGTAGCCGTTGTTATATGTGCAGTTAGCTGTATTGTCGATTATGGTGAACGGCAATAATTTGTCCTTGCGCAACTTGTGTTTCTTTCGCGTAAAAATGTGCCGCCGATAACGTAAAAAAGCTTATGTTACATTTGAAATTGCAAGTCCTCGCTGTGATTTAGTAGCTGAGCGATAAAAATTCCCTCTATCGTAATACAACGCGATGAAATCGTTGTAGTCGACAATAATTCTTTCGATATATTAAATAAGTGTTAAAGATCAAAGGGGAGATAATAAACCAAGTTTCACTGGCATCTTGTAAAGCAACATAAAATAATAATAATAATAATAACACGGAAAGAAGAAAAGAAAAAAAGCGTCTGAACTTGAAATAATACACATTCCTTCAAAATCCATTTTTAATCATTTATATATGATTTTTTTGTCTCCGACATATGACAATTTAAAGTTACAAAACTTATTTCAAGAGTGGCTTCGAATGCTTGCGAACTTTAAATTGGCATATCTCGGAGACAAAATATCGTATGGAGCTGATTCAAAATGGATTTTGAAGCGTGTTGAGTACTTTATAATGCTACTTTCCAAAACAATGAAAAGAATTTTTGGGTTCATAATTTAAGATATCTCGAAATTTTTGTAATATAAAATATCTCAAAATCGACCTAGGAATTTTCTACATTCAGATTAGATTTGGAATTAGCACCACAAAATACGTAAGAAGACATGTGTCTTGTTCGAAGTTCATAGATATGAATAAAAAGTAGTTACAGAGTTTCCAGTGCTTTGACAATTAGAAATAATGCATTAACTTTGGAATGCTAACATGTTTAGATACATTATTATATAATGTCTAGAGTACGCTCTTATTTTTATTAAAAATTTCACTAAAAAATATCCTCGTCTGATCACAATGAATTCAATCACAGCTGAGGATACCATGTGCATATACACTCCACAACGAAATCCTTGCAATAAGAAAAGATTACTTGTTGAACTTAAAAATTATTCAAATACAAATCTTGAATAATTAATTATTATTTGTCACTTAATATCGGGTGCCGCCATCAGCAGCATGGCGAAAAGCGGATTCTATCGCTGCCGCTTACCCTTGAGATTATTAAAGGAAGCTCGCTTTTGATTTTCGTATATCAGATTATTTGAATGTTTACTTTCTACACGAACGCCGTATATCTTGCATTTTTTGTTGTACACATACCGTCAAATTATTAAATTCAACGGACACAATTGTGAAAATGTTTAATAATATCAAAGAAATTCACTAAGAATTTAATTAGAATTTGAAAATGCTTTTTAATGTGCTATGTATGTGACGTCCAAGTGGAATGCACACAGCAGTGGCTGTGAATGCAAAGATTTATTATATTAATTTTTCGTAACTTTGTTATTTCTTCACTCTGCAATTTTGAAAAGTGCACGCCGGAGCAACTGGAGCTCACGTAATTATATTTTAACATTACTTTTATCTTAATTCCCTCGCCCATATAGTAGAAAATTTAACTGCAAGTTAAACGAGATCTTGCAGATCTAAATTTAACTAAGAATACTTAGAATCCAGTCGTAAAATGAAAATTCAGAGTAGTAGGTAGATATGATCAAGAGTTTCAATTTAGAACTTTGAAATATGTGCTAATTAAGTTATAAATACTTATTTCCGCGGTATCTTTACTCTTTAAATTCTTTCAATTTTTAAGCATGCATTATTGAATAAATTGTTTTCAAGTGTCGATATTTTTGAAATTATATGTAGCAGTAAAAGGAATTTCATTTAAATAATCTAATGTACTGCATTATTAATTCAATAATTCGCTAAGCTGTTATAAAATAAACTAGTTAACGATAAAAAAAAAAAAAAACGTTTTCTGCGAGGTCTTAGATTAGGATAGTATCAACAATTCTTCGTCCATATGTAAACACTGTTAATCTCATAGGACTAAAAGGACATTAATTTTCTTACCTCGCAAAAGGATCCATTTAATGCAAACATTATCCTCAAACAGAATTTAAACTTCATCAAGAATCTCAATGTTTTATAATTGGTTTTTTAAAGAAAAAAAAATCACTTGTTGTAAGAAAAGGAAATTGAAATGTCGACTACACAAAGGTCACTTGTGTCGCCACTTTTCTTGGCAAATGCAGAAAGTGTATATATATGCAGCTTTAATTAACCGACGGTCCATTGAAATTGTATTTCATTATACAACAAAAAGGAAAATTCTCTCTCAATTCCAACCGACATAAATTAAAAATCAGACCTCTCGGCTTAAGTCCTGCATCGTTCCGCGAGCGCAAAACGAAAGATCGCGAGAGCAACGGAGCAGAATGGATGCACGCGTTTTTCGTGGAAACGGAATAGTAATGAATTGTATACGTCTCGGGAAACAAAACAAAAACATAGAAAAACATCCGCGGGGGACGCAGACGAGAAGAAGACGAAGAGGAGGCTTATAAGACAGGGAAGAAAGATACCGTGCAATTTATTTACGAAGGAATGAAAAGAAAGGAATATAGAAATAGACGAGCGAAAGAAAGGGGGCAAAGGGAAAAAATCTGCATAGAACAGGAGTTGGAGAGAGGCTATAAAACGCACGCGCGCGCCTTCACGCTCTCGGCCTTTCGGCACACACGCTTCGCGGATAGATGCGCGCACACCTACGAGATTTATCGGGGTAGGAGAGCCGTGGCGAAAAAAGAGAGACGGTGCAGAGAGCGTCGGACAAACCGCCCTCTCCTCTCTCTCTTGCTGCTCTCTGTCTTCCTCTCTTTCACTCCGCATATCCATTTGCACGCCAGTCGGAGGAAACGTGCCGAGAAATAAGAAGCGCCCGTCGCACACGAATGGGGCAGGATATAAGAGAGAAAGAGCGGAAGGGAAGGAGGAGGGTATATATCGGTAACGCGGGCACGTTTCCAGCTCGCGTGGCGGAGAGAAAGAAGGTGTGCGCGCGCGCGTGTCCCGCGATCCTGAGACGCGCGCTTCGCGGCGCAAATACAAGGGAAGCCTATATATAAAATATAAATTAAATAAAAGCCGAGCTCTATATACACGCGGTTCTTGGGGGGCACATAGAGCGTGCGAGCGAAGGTAATGAAAGGGGAGAGAGAGAGAGAGAGAGAGAGAGAGAGAGAGAGAGAGGCGAAGTAAAAAATAAGCGCGAGACCGTCGCGATTTAGGGATGAAAGGGATCAGTGGAGAAAAAGAGACTCTCTTTCCGCGTGGTCTCTCTCCACCCTTCCCCCCATTTCCAACCTCTGCGAAAGACTGTTATATATACAGGACGAGGGAATCCGCGTCGACCTCGATGTTTTACTCCTTTTTTCGGGCTCTTTTTCGCTCTCGGCTCAACCAATGCTTCTTCTCCCTCTCCCCCCTCCCCCTCTCTCTCTTCTTTTTTTCTTCCCGCACCCTCTCCTTCGCTTTCGCTCTTTATTTGGATTTCAACGAAGCCGAAGTAACGCACGCGCGCGCGCTCTCGGCGAGCTTATAGTGCAGTTACGCCGCAGCTCATGGGAGCTGTAGATATAGCCGGGACTTTTTAGTCGACTAGCGCCAGAGAGAGAGAGAGAGAGGAAGATAGAGAAGGGAGGAGCGGGTGGGTGGGGAGGCGAGGGCGAAGTATAATCGAGGTCGACGCGGTGGTGAGCAAGCCTTATATTCTGCACGAGCTCCTTTGGCGAGCCCGAGACGACGACGACGACGACGTGTCCTCGATGGTGCATACCAGAATTTTCGCGCGCACACGACCTTTGACGTTATATGCCCTACACGAGACCCTCGCACTATATACGTATACGTCTAGCGTTGAACTGGGAATTTTTTCGGTGAAAAAGCGATGAGCGAGAGAGGGATGGGACATTTTTAAGACCACAGAGAGGGAGAGAGCTGAGATACTTTTTCGATGCGCGTCTTCTTACATATATTTGGGTTTCTAGCTCCTTTTCTATCCTTTTCGAGCGCAGCTTTTGGCTCTCTGTGTAGTTTGCACAGTCACGTGACCTCTGACACATTTCGAGATTCGTAAGAATCGCTTTCCGCACGAGCTGGGGGGCGGGAGAAAGGGGGGTGGGGTGGGGTGGAGAGAAACTTTTGGCGATGCGGAGGCAGCTGCGTTTCGTATCGCGTGAATTTTTTATGCGACTTTGATGTAGGTTCATATATATACTGTTGAGAGAAAACATCAATTTGGGAGAGAAGTTTGTTTATACGGTCCGATGATAATTCCATGGTAGAATTCAACGCGAATTTGTGGTTAGAGTCTCGCTAAAAGCGACCAATCTAGCGATATTCTCGTCAGATTTCTGGCAGGAATCTGACTGCGAACGACATGTTTTTAACGAGAATTAAACCAGATTCTACCGAGAATATCGTGAAAGGTATTTTGACATTTATTCTACTTTCTACATTCATTTGTGGTGATAATTCACACTTTCGTTAATTAACAATTACGATAAAAATTCAATAAAATAGCATTTAATTATACGGAAAGTAAACAAAGCCGATACAACAAGCGACAATCAAATATTTGCCCAATAGATGCGCACAGCATTGGTAGATATATGGCTTACACAGAGCAGGAAGCAGACGGAGCTCGACGCGCAATGTTGCACGTATCTTCTGCGCACATGAATACGTATACGGATACATTCTCGCTATATGAATATACTCTCACTAGATTTTACACGGTTCCTACTTAAAATTATAGGTTCAGATAGTTTTTAGCTCATAATAATGACGAATAGACATACCTAGCCGAGCAGCCGAGCTGGTTAACATATTCCATCTACCTAAGCGAAGATGTGCTCAATGTCTGTTACATATAAAACGCTGATTATTTAGATCGGGATAAGAGGTATACCGTGCAATGTATTGGATAAGGTTTGTCCGTCCCTGTTGAAAGAACATAAAACTTTACATCCTCGGTAGAACGCGGATAATTTTGCGATAGACATTTTATATACATATACGCACGCATATGTGCGTGAATGCGGTACCTATATCTCGTCTTGGTTCGTAAGGCGCTTAATGCTGCATGAAAATTTCCTTAGTTCAAACGGTACGGTACGTTGGATAGATCCGAAGGGAAGCATTATTTTATATCTTGTAATTTATCGTTTTCTCACTAGTTGAAACCTAAGAGACCTCAATTATAGGTGTTCAAAATAGAATTACCAAAGTTGCCTCTCTATAATTAAAGTATAATATATAAAGATCGTATCGAATGTTTAACGAATCGTTCACTTCGTCCCTGTAGTTAGAACTGCGCATAATAATACGCATTCGTCGAAAGCCCTGCGCACACGCTTAAACGTTAGCTGTGGTATAGCTCGTGAATTACGCGTTAAATCAAACGCGTGATAAGCAGCACGAGCGTTGTAGCGCATACAGGAAACGCGCAAAGTCATAGCGCAACACATCAGCAGGAGCGTGGGTAAAGGATCCTTTTCCCCGCAGCTATGTCTCTTGTTTTAATCCGTGATATAGCGGGAGTAAAAGTCCATCAGCATCACCGTGGTATACGGTGGGGAAATCGGCCAGTTAAGGATTTGAGGCGAGAGAAAGACCGCGCCAGAGGTTTTGCTGCGGACGCAAACCAGGCCAGATCGTAAAGCGACCGACCGACCGACCGACGACGAGGCGAAACGGACGAGCGAGCCGATGAGCTGCATCGCAATCCCCTCTCCCAACGTAATAAAGTTACCCCTGCAAGGCTGTGCGCGCATGTGTATGTTATACAGTCGCTTGGACCGGGGTCGGCAATGCGCACATTGTCTCCGCCATAAAATGCAGCGATTAGAGAAAGGGTACGAGAAGCCCGCGTGTCTTCTATGTCTGCCCGGGAATATCAATGGGCAACTCTCTCTCTCTCTGACAAAATGTGTCTCAGCTTTAGAGCGACACACACACACACACACGGGATGCAGCCGTATAATTTGTATCGCTTTCCAGCCGTGCGGCCGTTAACTCGATTATTATAAATACCTATATACATAACAGGGAATATGGGAATGTCATTTTTCGGTCTTAAATATAAATTCTGCACTCATCTTGTTAGTTAAACGGCGATGGGTATATTAGTGAGTCGCGAGCGACGCTTGTAGATTATACAAACGAAATTGATTCGTACAGCGCAAGAGGAGTGAGTATTATTCATCGTAAACGAAGCAAATGAGTCGATAAACAAGCTCTTCTTTCTCAGTTGTCAGGTTGAGCTGTACGACCATTTTTCCATGGATCATGCCGCGCCCGAGTACTCGTGCGTCCTCTCTCTCTTCTCTGTCTCGCTCTCGAAACGCGCGCAGCAGCTCCTGAATATTCAGACGCAGTCTGGGGCGTTTCCTTCGTTTTCTCCGTCTGCACACTACGTCCGTGTGCTTATTCCACCGCTGTCCGTGCTTTACACTCCTCTTCATTCTCCATAGCTCTGCGGTACACCAGTCACTTTTTTCTTTCTTTGTACCCTCCTTTGTTATTCAAAATTTTTAACGATGCAGGCCGCGCGGTAAACTCGAATTGATTGTAATTAAGCGGTCGGAGATTAGCGAAATTACTCCCGCGCTGTCCGCACAAAGATAGAAGTAGGATGTATACCGGCAGTAGAGCAGCTGAAGTATCGGAAATGAATTTTGTGCAGCTTTGCAGTTTTTTAGGTAGACCGGAGAAAGAGAAGAGCTAAAGAAAGTATAAGAAACGATATATCGCATATTCCGGTGCGCTGCCACGGTTTTGTTCGAGTTCGAGGGGAAAACAATTGCACTCTGGGCTTAAATGTTGTGTATGTTATGCGGAAATTAATAAAAACTTTGCGCCACGGTTTCTTGAGCTCAAGGATCTTAACAAGCAATTTCGCAACATATTTCAAGTTATTTTTCTTATATAGAAATGGATGATGGATAAAGAGTTTTGCAAAGTTATTCCCGCCTGAAATACCGCGGCGTTTATGTGAATGTTGTAAGAGTTCATTTGATACAGTCCGCTTCAAATCTTACATTGTCAGTTTAGCTTTTCAATGTTTAACAAGCATCGTGGTACTTAATATCATATTACAGTTATTGAGTGGTGAATACAAAGCTTCCGCTCCGAGGAAGCAATACAGCTTCGGAACGGGAACTCGCGAATTAAGATTCAGTTAGGACTATGTTTTTGTTTTTGTTAAAACTATGTTATGTTTTTGCTTGTATTTCAATTTTAATTTATAATAAATTAAACTCATAAAGCATTAGATTGATAAATATCGTGACTGTAAGTTACAATCTTAAACCTGTATTAAATGAGATCAGTTAAATATATATAGGATTGTGTGATTAAAACTGTACGGACTTTAGGTATAGTCTCTTTATTTTGTATGCAAATCGTTATTATTCAAATCGTTCACTTTAAGGCCTTTTACGTAAAGGCTTCCAAATTACTTTGCATTAACACCGGTTAACGTCTTTTGGTAATGCGTGAAATTTCGTCAGGGAATTGAGTTTCCTTAAGGTACAAAGCGAACTACAAAGCACGTTTCAATTTTCCAATATAAAAGAAGTTGAATTGATTATGCATACAATATGATTTACTTCTTTCTAGTAGCCACTTGTAACTAGTAATTATCGCAATATCATCTTACACGTTACTGTAACGAACAACAATTTTTCAATACAAATGTTTTATTGGTATACCGTATGTTTTGTTGGACTTTTGAGCTGTTTTTAAATTTTTCACTCCCAATAATAACAATCTGAGGTGTTATATTTTTTACCATATAAAATATAATTTCTATGGGCAGAAAAAAAAGATAAAATAAATATTTCCCAACAAATTATAATATCGCCAGTAAGTACAATAATACTCGAGCGTTTTAGCAAATAATTAAAAGTTTAAAAAGAGTCGCAACGGCCATTGTCGAGAATTCGTTAATTCTTAGCGAACTATCGGAAATGAATGCTGCACTTTAAAGTAGTTGCCGGATAAAAAAGATTGGTTCAGGCGCGCACCGACTTATGTCATTTCTTACGCTCATAAAAGATTGTCGGGGATTAAAACTACGTAAAACTAACGAGAAGTTTCGCGGTTTTATTTTTTCCTATATATAACGACCGGAGATGTACGTGTTACTAAGTTACTAAGTGCTCCAGGCACTTAGTAACTCTTTTCCTGCTCTTTTTGTTTCTCCTAGCAGCAGCAAAGTATATACGGGGTATACGACAGTAGCGGTGGAAGATCGATGAAAAGTTTCGGCTCGAAATATATATATATATATATATTTAAGCTTTGTTTAACGCTGATTTATCGTATTTGTTTTGAGTTTTAATCTGCAGGGCCGCTCCTTTTAATTTTTCGTCCGCGGCGAGAGGCGCGACGGGCGGCCGCGGTGAAACGCCAAAGCCAGAAGTAATTCTATGCGCCGCGCGTTCGCTCTCTCGCGCCGAAATTAAATTAGTTCCGAGCTCTTTAGTTTCAGCGAATTATTCGTTTATCTCAGTAGTAACAGTCGTGCATTCTTTAAGTGGGCGCGGAATGGCCAGAGAGAGAGAGAGAGAGAGAGAGAGAGAGAGAGAGAGAGCTGAGTTGACGGAATTCATCGCGGATTCCACCGTTTCTTTTTTTTTTTACTTTCGTTCCCCTCTCATGAACTCTTTCGGCATTAACGACCCGCGCGCGATAAAGCTTTGAAAATATACTCTCTCTCTCTCTCTCTTTCTCTCTTTCTCTCCCTCTCTCTCGATGTTTTTGTATATTTTCGGAGCTTCGAGGAGCAATATTTTTTTATTTTTCGTTGAATTTTTAAGGATCCGCGCGGCGAATCAAGATAATATATGCTAGGTTAAACGTCTGAATGTTATTTTTAATACGACAGGCTTGAATGGATATTGTTATTCTTCTTTTTACACAACATTTTTTTTGTGACGCATATGCGAAAATAATGGCATTATTGTCTTCCTGGAAATTCAATGGATGCGCGTAACAAAGATTTTTTTAATTAAATGTTCCGTAATTGCTATCTGCATGGCAACATAAAGAGACGTCGAAATGGTAGGAAAAAAAGGAAATAAACGTTTTCAATTATTAATAATTAATGTAACTGTTTATTTATGTCAAATCCTGAATTGTTCCAATATCGCAGATAAATATCGTGTTTTGGAATTGCAATGTCGTTGTCGGTATTTTTCCATTTTTAGCGAATAAATATTTTATTTTCAACACTGTAGTATATATAACACACACCGGATGGACGGATTTGTCTTTTATCTTCTCGATGGTGCAAGACATTCAACTTGGAATTAATAGTCAGCTTAATAGATATAAACGCTATACCTTTATACAGTCTGAGGTACATTTGGATAATATATAAACTCGTTGAATTCGGGCATCTTGAAAAATTCATCGCCGTAATGCCAAAGTAACTTTGCTCGTAGCGGCAATGCCATTCAACGGAACTGCATACTTAATCGTTAGAGAATTCTCTGGAGTAGTCTCTCGCGCTCTCCGCACACTTCCCGCCTCCCCCGACAATGAGAGCGTCGAGAATCTTGACCGTTAATTTCGAGCCACCAAGGATCTTCAAAATAGTTCCCTAAGGTCGATTTTTCGTTAACCTCCCGAGTCAGCTGTTCCTTAATCGCCTTAAGGCGTGTCCTCTGTCTCTATATTTCTCTCTATCTCTCTCTCGCCTTTCCTTTGCGCTCATCCTCAAAGCGCTCGCAAAGCTTATTTCGCCGAATACTTTGACTCTCGCTTTTACTCCTCTAATGCCAAAGAAGTTCGAAGTATACTCTTTTCAAGTTGCATATTTGAAAATCGTAGTCCCTTTTTAAAAAGTTTCGCCGTTCACGTAAGGACGCGCCGGTATGCAAAATTGGATTTAGACGGATGCAATTTGCTCGCGGACTGACAACGAAAAGATGCTCTACTTCGCGTGTCTTTTAGCTATATAATGCTCCGTTCACCAAAGTCATATTTCTTTTCGCAGAGATCGCAATTTTGGTGATCGTATTGAATAATAATTGTCTTCTTTCTATAACTTTGTTCTTATAAATTAAGATTCGTATTTTATCATCATAAAATGGAAGACCAGTAGAAGAGCTCCGAGTAATAGTCAGACTTCGTATGAGAAGTAGGTACTACGTTCTCCTTTGTAACTATATACTTAATTCTCTAGCTTGACAAGAAATTAACGAACTGTTAATAATTTTGTTAAATAGGAAATTCGCTCTGTTTATCATTCGCGCTTTAATTTTTCTCATATGAGTTAATCTAAAAATTAGGTTAAATGGTTTTATGGCTCCTTTGAGCGAGTCTGGAACATTTCTCCAGAGGAAATTCGGTCCACTGAATTCTTCGTTCAATCTTCCTTATTTTTTATGCAAAGTATCTTTTGTATAATTTTTTTGCATAAAAATGGACGGCAGATCTAAAGCGTGAATGAGAAATATTAAATGAAAAAGTAATATTTATTGGCCAACAGTTTTAAAATATCGATGGAAAAATACTTGGAATCTCCCAGAGGTACGTGAAAAATAAGTTTGTCAATAATACGCTCCCGAACTAAGAAGATTATTGTGCGTTATATATCTATTAACCTGTTAATCATTTTTAAAACATTCAATTCGTTTTATATCTCGTAAAACAGCATTAATTCAATCTCATAAATCTTTTTACAATACACCGAAGCTTTTTTCAACAAACAAAAGCACGAGAAGAAGAAGAAAAAAAAGAAATGCGTATAGCCCCATTAAATCACATCAATGTTTGCTTTCTCAAAAGATGAAAAATGGCATCTGGAGTTAAGTTCACTTCTCGCGTCCAGAATTTACTGCCGCGTCCATTCGGCCGGAAACCTAGTCATAAACTTTAAATTTAGGATAGCGAGAAATCATAACCTAAACGTTAAATTGCCACCTTAAAGTTCCTTTTAAGAATCGAGGGGAAAAAGAGATCCGTAGGCGGCAGCAGAAAAAAAAAGAACGAACGACCAGTTCCAGAGTCTCGATATCGAAGCGATTCGCCCTATCACCAGCCGCGATCCTTCGAATCGCTCCAGAAAGTATTAAAAATTGACTTTCCTCCTCTCTCTCTCACACTACCAGAGTATTCGTACACGCAACGTCGGAAATGAGAGACGAGCGAGAAGAAGCGAATTAACGTTCGGAGCTCCCCCTCTCGCGATAGAATTGAAATCAAAGTGAAAAAGGTCATCCTTTGCGCGTTCGGTTCGTTTAACAACGCCTCTCTCTCTCTCACTCTCGCTTGGCATAATGCAATTTCCTCAATCTGTCATCGAGTCGGCCACTGATCGAAAATTATTCTCCCCTCTATATGTATACTCTATCGGGAACTGGCCAAAACTCTCGAGCGGAATATCACACGCTGAACACGCGGCAGCGGCGTCGACCGACGCAGTACAGTGGATGATTTAGCTTCTCCAATATACACGGCTACTGCTGCACGGGCCGCGTATAATTCCCCCCCCCCCTCTCGGTCATGAGAATCTGCACATTCCGCCGATGGAGAATGCACGCTTCACGTGTCTACACACACACACACACACA
>UELV01080375.1:0-16082 GCA_900490015.1 Megastigmus stigmatizans
GAGAGAGAGAGAGAGAGAGAGAGATAGGTGCAACTCTGCACGAGTAAGTACTTGAAGTACTACAGCGATGGATCGTAAGCGGCGGTCCGTGTATGTGTGTGCGTGAGCGCGCCGATATTCACGGACTCTTGTTGTGAACTTTTGTGCTTTCTCAGTTTGTGAACTTTTGTGCCTGGCTTATTAGAATATATTTAATTTATTCGAGTTACGTCGTTATTCTTTACGATATTTATTTTCCCCTAAATTCCGGCGATTACCGCCGCCTCCGCGGGCACAGTAGATAGCGGATCTACTGTACATTTATCTGAGCAAGCTGGACTCGTGAGCATCGCACGGAGCTCACGAGTATTTTGTCCGAGCATCGGAAAGCGAGACTCAACAAGTGAGTCTCACACTTGTACACGGAAGCTGAGTGGACCTGAACAGTGGGATAAATCAAGGTAGGATTTTCCCATTGCAACGTGCTAAAGGTAGGAGTGTGCAGCACAGAGTTACTGCACACCGAGTAAATTCAGCCCCGTTACAGTTGAAAATAAGCCTTGAAAAAGATGTTGAAAATTCGGGGTCTTGGTCGTTAATGGGTTAAGGAGATAGGCTTTGAAGTGTAAAATCCCACGTTCAAGTATGGACTTCTTACTACAAATAACAAGTACAAGTAACAACACCTCTAAATACTGCAGCTGTGCGAGTATCACCACCGATAGTAACCCATGCATTGCAAGAGATGATAACTTTGGATTTTACTGTCAGTACCAACTTTGCATGAATATATTGAAAATTTCAATGGAAGCGATGAAGATGTTTCAATCAATAACTTGCTCGTCGGCAATGAAACTGCTATTGTCGATGAAACTTTCCATGATAATTTTGAAGAGAATCCAATGCAGATTGATGATACGAGTAAATAATTATTATTATTATTAGATTAGAATTTCAGTACATTTAGATTTAAAAATTTTGTTGTAAAAATTATGAATTTACTTTGATAAGCCACAATGAGTATACTTTGAAATAAAAATAAAATCCTCTTTTATGAACTTTATCAATTATAACATTAATAATTAATAATTAATAACATTTCTTATTTTTTTAGTAAATGTTTTAATGCGCGTGGTCATAACGAGTTAGACGTTTGGGTGTGTTCCTCGCACGTAGTCGTCGCCCTTCTTCTGCGTCTTCTTGGGGATCTTGTAGCTGCTTCTGTCGTCCCGCTGTATCATCTCCATGGTCGTCGTTTTGAGCTTCATCTGCTGTTTGTTGCGGTTCTTCGGGTTGATCATGTACATCTTCGACTACTTTGGCTTTCTGATCATTCTTTTTGGGGATTTCCTCTGAAATAAGCCAGGTTTCAATGTCATCGGTAGTCGAAGTTGGCTCTTTCGAGTACATACATCGCGAGAACTTAACATCTCTTGATCCTCTTATTTTATTTTCGGCCGGATATCATACTCGATAACCTTTTGCATGAGTTTCGTAGCCTACGAATACGCCTTGTTTTGCCTTTGCGTCCAATTTTTGGCGTTTCTCCTATAGGATATGCGTTAACATCTCTTCACCAAACCTCTTCAGGGAAGTCGGATCTGGGCTTCGATTAAGCTATAGTTAGCTCGGTGTCTTACCAGGTGCACTACTCGTGCCAGTCATATTTAAAACATGATTTGCAGTGTTTACTGCTTTAGCTCAGAATGTTAGGTTAAGCCCACTGGCATTCAGTAGAGAACGCGCTGCCTCCATTAGCGTCCTATTCTCCCTGTCAGCCGCTCCGTTTTGCGGAGGCGTGTAAGCTATAATACGCGGATGTGTGAACCCGGATTCGTGAGTCAGCTTTTCAATGCTTGAATTGATGAACTCAAGTCCATTATCGGTTCTGAATATATACGTTCCAGTTTAACACCTTTTTTCAGCCTTTTTGATAAAATCTTTCAACCAGTGTGCCACCTCTGACTTATTCTTGAGGAAATATAAAGTGCGAAAATGTGAGTAGTCGTCCTTCGATAACAGGTAGTACCCGGATCCTCCTATGGATTTGACCTGCATGGGCCCGCATAGGCCGGCGTGTATCAACTCTCCACTACGACTGGTGGAGACTTTTATTTCATACCGATCCAACACTTGCCTTACGTGTTTTTAATTTTGGTGTACCAGTCGTTCGTGCCAATCTTCCATGTGGCTTGCTAGTGCTGCATTGACCGTTCCGTTATGCGTGATGTCATCTTTAGTGTTCTGCATAACCTCAAATCGCATGGTATATAGCCGGTCGTGTCGTGCTCCCACTGCAACAGTACGCCCATCCTTCGTAAATTTGCAAGTGGTGTTTGTAGACTCCATTTTCAGCCCTTTGTCCACAGTGGCACCTTGTGAAAATAAATTATATTTTTGTTTGGGGACATATAGTACGTCGACCAGATGACTTTCGATCCATTCCGATCCGTTAAACATTTTCACATTGATACAGCCTTTTCCGTACGCGTACTGTATTCCGCCATCGCCCATACGAATCGACTTCGGGATTTCGAGTGGTTGGTAGACTGCGAACCATTCTCTGTTTTTCGACGTGTGGTCGCTCGCACCAGAATCTAAAAGCCATTCGTTATCTCGGAATACTTCGCTAACGTATCCTTTGCCTTTGAGGTTATGTTTGAAGTCGCGTCTGTTCTCTTTTGGTTTGCGATTCGGGCATTCTTTTCCCCAGTGCCCGAATTCTCCACAATCGTGGCACTTGTCTCGTTTTGTGTGACCTTTGCCTGAATTTTTCTTTGTTGACCTCCAATTAGTCTTTGATATAAGGGATTTTGTCTCATTATTTTCGTTATTATCATCGAGTCAGGAATTTTCTCACCTAATAGACTTAGTCGATGCGCCATATCTTCGATTTTCGATATATGCGATGCGATGTCGCTGTTTCTTCTTTTGTGCTGGCGTAGCACTTGTGCTGTAAGAGGTGTACTGCGGCGTCTGTTTTTTGCTCGTAGATGCTTGCGAGCTAATCCCACATGGCTTTTCCGGTTTCGAAGTTAATTATGTGTAATGTGGGTTGATCTCCGATCGTTGTCGCGATTACCTTTTGTGCTGTAGCATCTGCCTTTTACCATTCCTTTAGCGCATTCACATATGTAGTAAACATCGCCACAGTAGCATCCTCAGCTAGTTCGTCTGGCCTTTTTAAATCACCGCTTACTCAGCTGCCCAAGCGCTTTGGGAGTTTAGGATCATACGAACTTGGAATTTCCATACTCCCCAGTTCTCAACGTTTTTGAGTTTGTTTTCTCACAAAAATTCCGCATCCATTTTTTTTTGCACTTCAACCCATTAATGCCTGAATTGCAGAAAATTGTACTCTGATTTTGAGCCCATTAATTAAAATGAAATCGGTATCAGTAGTTATTGAAACTAACC
Organism: Megastigmus stigmatizans; assembly: GCA_900490015.1. Lineage (NCBI taxonomy): Eukaryota > Metazoa > Arthropoda > Insecta > Hymenoptera > Megastigmidae > Megastigmus > Megastigmus stigmatizans. Next base: position 3,397 of record UELV01080375.1, read on the forward strand.
TTATTTTATGTTCTCGGGTCCGATCTACACGATGCGATTACTTAAAAAAGTGTAACATAATTATTTATATTTTTTTTTTGCAAATTTATATTAAAAAATGCGTTTTTTATGATCTTTTTGTTTAAAATGACCGATTTCGATCGGAAACCATTTTTTTTCTTACTGCAAACGGTTAAAATCGTGCAATAAAATGTTGAACTTTCAACATATGGCCGAAGTTTTTTTAAACTTTTTTTTTCTGGAAATGCCAGGCTGATAAACAATGATAATAACAAATTATCATTCTAATATTGTTGTTTTAGCTTGTTTTATGCCTTACAATACTTAAAATGTTCCAGTATTCACAAAAATGTTCATGCAGAGGTTTTTGGAGTCGCTGATTACGAATCTGTTTTCAGATTTGTAAAATTGAAAATGGTGGATCCAAAATGGCTGACAAAACTTCGAAAAATTGTTCAATCTTCAAAAAAAATCGTAAATAAGGGTTTCCGGGCCTGCTGATTACTAAGCTGCTGTCAGATTTACAAAATTCAAAATAGCGGATCCAACATGGCGGACAAAATTTTGGAAAATGTTTGTTTCTCGAAAAAAGATTCGTAAATAAGGGTTTTTGAGGTTGCTGATTACGAATCAGCTGCCAGATTCACAGAATGGAATGCATCGTCAATATCTCGCCATAATCTACCGTGTTGCGAACAGCAATTCCACAATTAATGTCAACTATATTGTTTTTATTTTATACCGTCTTTTGCCATTATATGAAATGTTACCCGATTCTCATTGCGGGGAGGTAGACGATCACCGAGATTCATGTTTTTTTGTTTTTTTTTTACTTGTTTTTATTTTGTTTACTTTTTTTGTTTTTTATGTTTCTTTGTGAGTTTTGTCTTATCTAAATACATACTGACAATTATTAACATTTAGAAAATTTTAACTGACAATCTTTGCAGAAATAGTTAGTTCTCTTGCCGCATTTTTTCGAACAATATCTGATAAGACCGGCTTTATTTATTATATGTTTTTTTATTTCTTCTGATTTAGGTTTCACATAACCTTTAGCAATACTCAATGCTACATCTTTTATCGCAAATTTTTTATCATTTGTACATAGAGAATTCCATAAAACGGTCGAATTTGTAGTTGATGATTGAATTATGCGGATGAATATGATTCACGTCCATTTTTTTGATCGCACAATAGGCATCACACAGTTGCAATACATATCGTGTATATCGACTCCTCCCATGAATTGATTATAGACAGTAACAGCTTTCGGAAATGGAATATCTACTTTCTTTTTTTACTCTTTACTATAACGTTTTACCGAAGTCTGTGGTGTTACACCTGCAGCCGTAGATAAAACATTTACGAATTTTGAATCTTTGAGTATTATAAAATTCAACCGCTATTTTTTTCATATTGGACGGCATAAGCTCCTCTAGGTACATCTTTAGGAATATTGTTTTCTTCGTTTATGCGATTCGCTCTTACCGTACCAGTGGCGCGTAAGCCCCCCTTTTTTAGATGAACGAGCAGATCGGGACAACAAAACAGACTGTCAAAGTATATGTGATATTGGTTCAATTTTCTGACTGAAGTATTCAAATTAAGTTGTTCTAATATTTTGAATATTTTGAGAACAACACGACTGCCCATATTGCACTTTGAAAAAACACTGCTCACGTCTGAATTTTTCCCACAGTAAATATCACGGTCGAAGAAGTATCCATTTGACCCACACAATACCCACATTTTTATCCCGTATCTAATAGGCTTACCTTTTATAAATTGCTTTAAGCTATTTCTTCCAAAATATTTGCTCATCATCTCATCAATAGGAAGTGCACTTGAAAACACCAAATTTTTGGATATTTTTCCTAAAAATGTCAAAAATTGGTCGAACTCTCCAGACTTTATCGCTCTCCTTAGTACCATGTGGCTTGTGATATTTTATTTTGGCTTTTATTGTTTCAAACTGGTCTAGACTCATCGCACTTGCCACTAGGTCAGATCTCAAAAATGGATCTCTTATTGAAGGTAGTAAAAATAAGAATTCCAAGAAAAGCATAAAAATCCTCGTAACATAAGTCAAATCAATTTGCTTTTTTAAAATCAATAATGCATTCTTTCAAATCCCTTGAAAAAACCATTCAAACTATCAGTCAGTAAGATCTCATTCTCAAGAGGCTCTTTATACCTTTTCTCTCCGTTCACCCATACGTATTGATGATTTACTTCCAATTTTTTTTTTTGAGATGCAATGTATCCTTCAGCCATTTCACGGAAACTAGTGCTGAACAAATTCTCAAAATTCTCTACGTCGTTCTCACATTCATATGAATCGAATACCTCTGCATCGCTTATATCATCTGAATCACCAGATTCATTTCAATTCGGAACAAGAATCATCTGGACATAATCATCACATTCATTCAATTCAATTTGATCTTAAGAATTTTCATTCTTTTCTGAATAATCTGAAGCAAGCTCTGTTCTTGCTCTTTTTCTGGGCATTATCGGAAATGAAAAATCAAAAATAGATGTTAAAAGCGAATGCTGCACACCACATTTTCTTTATGTTGTTAGAAATATCGAAAACTTTTAGAAATATCGAATGTAACAGTGACGACAATTGTTTGAAAAATTTTTGAAAAGTACTGTTGAAAGAATTACTGATAGAATTATTGGAAGTGGATTTGATAAGAAACATTTGAAACAGCTTTTAAGAGAAATACAAAAACTACAAAACTAGAAAATAAATCAACAAATAAACTGCAAAAAATAATCTTGAAAAAAGCAAAATAAGTGTTAAAAAAACTGCAAAATCTAGTCCTGAAAAAACAACTGCAAAAACCATTTTGTATCAACTTTTTCGAGAGATGAACATATTTTCCAAATTTTTTGCGTCATATTAGATTTACCCTTTTGAATTTTGTGAATCTGACAGCTGATTCGTAATCAGCAACTTCAAAAACCCTTATTTACGAATCTTCTTTCGAGAAATAAACATTTTTCAAAATTTTGTCCGCCATGTTGGATCCGCCATTTTGAATTTTGTAAATCTTATTGCAGATTCGTAATCGGCAGGCCCGAAAACCCTTATTTATAAATTTTTTTGAAGAATGAACAGTTTTTCGAAGTTTTGTCAGCCATGTTCGATCCGCCATTTTGAATTTTGCAAATCTGACCACAGATTCGCAATTAGCGACTCCAAAAAGCCCTGTATGTAAATTTTTGTGAATGCTGGAGCATTGTAAGTATTGTAAGCCATAAAACAAGCTAAAACAATCATATTAGAATGATAATTTGTTATTATCATTGTTTATCAGACTGGCATTTCCAGAAAAAAAATTTTTTAAAAACTGCGGCCATATTTCGAAAGTCTAAAATCTTATTGCACGGTTTTAACCGTTTGCAGTAAGAAAAAGAATTGTTTTCCGATCGAAATAGGTCATTTTACACAAAAAAATCATGAAGAAACGCATTTTTTACTATAAATTTGCAAAAAGAAAATATAAATAATTATTTTACACTATTTTAAGAAATTGCATCGTATAGAGCGGACCCGAAAACATAAAATAAAGTTGGTTTCAATAAGTACTGATACCGATTTCATTTTAATTTATGGGATCAAAATCATAGTATAATTTTCTGCAATTCAGGCATTAATGGGTTAAGATTATGTTTCTCTCTTTGCACGTGACTGCATATAACCCGGCACTTCAATGGAGTTTTTGAGACTTATTGCGCACTTTATCACAAAAAATATCAATTGATCTATCTTCCTGAGCCCATAACCTGTTGAGTTAAGCACGAATAAAAGAACTTTCACTGAGGATTATCAAGAGATATTGTGATTCCTTTATTGCGATATAATTACATGTTGCACCTAGCGGCATTACGCGAACAGAACAGAATCCGGATATCAGGTAAGGTTAGGATATAAGGCGCACGGATGGGCGTATAGGTGTCGCTGGAAGATAAAGCAAGAAAATAGAATACAATAAATCTGTAAATCTTAACAATATTTTAATAAATGTTTATTTTTTATTTATTTCTATTTGTGTATTTTTTCCCAAGAATCATCCCCATTTTTTAGTTATAGCTTTCGTCAAAATAAGAAAAAATAAAAAGTATAAAATCTATAATAGCTATAGCTATTATAGATTTTTTAATTTTATTATTTTCGCGAAGGTTAATTTTCTGCTTCTGTGACAGACTCCACTGGCCCATAGAAGCGCCCCATTAAATGCCATTGTGGTGCCTCTGTGGCAGCCATTCTCAGCCCCTTGATCGTGATGGGGCATCCAATGCTGGCCCACGGCAGCGCCACCATTCAATTTCTAGTCGGGAGGGTTTATTTCAGGTTTTAATTAATTTACATTTATTACAGATGCTACGGGGGTGATTTTGAACAAGGACAATCTAATTACCACTATTATTAAGAGACTGTAAGACCAATATATTCATTAATTTATGTAGAGGTCAGTCGGCATAAGTAGTCTTTCTAATTCTTCTTTCAATTCTTTTACTTTTACTTTTACAAAAGCGACAATATTAGGGCGATCAATAACTTCTTCATCTTCCCATATATGAAATAAAATTTAATTCCATTTAGGATTGCAATTCATAGGGATAAATAAACTTGGTTTTCCATATATTTGAACTAAGATCATAAAGTAAAGTTTTTATGTAAACATTTTATCAATTTTTGAATTTGCGTCATCTTCAGAAATTTTTTTATTCAGGTAATCTATCAAACCTTTATACAATGCAGTTCATAAATTAGCCTGATTATTTTTTATGTAGTATAATCTTGAAGATTCAATTTTTACCCAAATATCAACAATCTATTGCTGTATTAATTTACCTCAATTTAAAAATGGATTAAATCCTTCCCTGATACTAAGTTTATAAGTATAAAATTCTGATGCTGTTATAGTTTTATTATTTTCATTACTAATATAACATTTCATATTATACATCCATGCAGACCATCAGTAGTGTACGGGCATATCTCTAGAACTTTTCATTTTGATGATAGTGTATTGTTTTACACATTAACAATTAGAAATTTAATATTTTAAGGGTATAATTTGTTAAATAATACAATATTTTGAAACTTACTATGGTATTTTGACCGATTGCAATCGACACGACTGCTATGACTACAAAACCTCGTCAAAAAGTGATAAGCCAATGTGATGATTAAAGTTTTTTTTTTCTTGTACTTACTGCAACTTTTTAATCGAAGAAACTATTATGCTAATAATTTTTTTTACAAGGGTAAGGATATCAACGATACAATAATCTCATATAGGCAAATGTGCCGGGTACAGTAAACATACAAAATATTATGAAAACAGAGATGGTATAATACAATTTTCGAAATTCATCTTTTTTTTTATTTTTTCTGCTACAACTCTTTTAACAATCGCTGAAGCAAGTCTATAATGAAGCAGCATATTCTACACATCGTAATATATAAAATAACACCAGAATGGGATGTGTGCCTCGAATAGAGAAAAAATTGTAAGCGCTTGAAATTTAGCTGCTGATAAGAACCTCAAGTAAAAAAGTCACTATTTCAACCGACACATTTATCGGTTAACAATTACCGGATTCTGAATAATAGTGAACTACATTAATTGATATAAGTAATGTGCTATCAATTTGTTCACAGGTTCGCCGCATCCGTAAGAAGAATAGTAGATAAACAAGTTTTTATTCTAATCGTCTTCGATCTTAGAAGACAAAACTAACTACTATAGTCGCGGTTTCCGCGTACAAAACACGGGAACAAAAAGTCTTGTATTTGCACGTTCCAAACTTCTTTCACTCACTAGTCGGAAACCAGATACTTTTTAGTCCAGCTTTTCAGGTACAAAAAATGCGAAAATCGATCTTGTGTTACAATAGAAGTTTTTCATGGATTCAAGTACGCGCATATTTAGAAGCTGATCCAAAACCAAGTAAAACGAAGAAGAGGAAAATGAAAGATACTAATTTTCCTAAAACGAGAAAGGCAAAGAGAAAACTGAAAGAAAAGAAAAATTTGTAGAGAAAGAAGAAAACAAACCGAAACCTTTGATACGTAATTCAAAAAGTAAAAATTGTTAATTTTTTTCTTGACGAAAATGTTTAGTTCTTAAAAGAATCGTTCAGATTCTGTTTACAAATCATTAAATTTTTGTTAATATTTTTCATTATTAATAAAATTTTTATAGAAAAAATAAATCTTTTTTGTATGTATTAAAACTGAAAATAACAGATTATATTGGTTACGAGGATGTGCTGCCAAATTTTTTTAAATGTTTATCCATACTTTGAAATTGAAAAGTTCTGGAGATATACTCATATATTAGTGAATATCTCATAGGATCAACATGTGTACTCAAAATCGGAAGTTTAATTGGTTCTTCTAACTTAGTGTATATGCAAATTTCTCTGACAATACATAGCTTAGGTATAACGATTTTTATTTAAATTAACGTCATGTATAATAAATATTTTCACTGTTCTTGGTTTTAGTCCAAATTATCATGCTCGATTATTATTTTCTTCTCTTTTAATTTCATGCATCATCTTATAAGCATGAGTGTATGGATAAAGTTTTCTAAAAAAAGTGTCTCAATAATTTAAATGGCGTGATGAACAATACGAAATATTTTGAAGACGATTTTTATTAGCTTCTTCATTGTCAATTATGAATAATTAACCGTATTTTCTATTTCCGTTTGTATTTGGATATAGTGCATATGCATTGATCCATTATAATTATATGAAGATAATAATTACATGTATTCTAAAAAAATTAATAATAAAAAATCATAATGTTATTACTAATTAAAGAATAAAATTTAAGTAGTATAATTTTACGACGCGAGCGTAGCAAGCAATGGCAGCTAGTACTAATAATAAAAAATAATTACAGACTGAAGAGAAGACAAAGGGAGTGAAAGATAGTGGATAGAACAGTGACACTGATACAACGACTGTGCGACGCGTCGATATCTAGAAGGTGTGGCAGATCGCATACGAAGGCAAATTACTGGTGAACAGACGAAATTGGCCTCTTGCGAAGATAGTGCATCCAATCGAAGAGACGAACGTATCGAGCGTGTGAAAGGCGGAGGTAAATTGCTAAAATCTTCTCCGTGGACTACAAGACAGCACGGAAGAGCCTGACAAACGCGATAAAGGAGAAAAAAATACTGCTGGAGACAACTTGCAACGAAACGGACAGAGACCCCCGGGGACTAGGTAAAAAAATAGAAACCCAAAGACTGGGAGCTTGTAGTTCCCCAGAACTGAAGGACAGGACAACCATGAACACGATAGTGGGCGGTCTCTTCCCGATACATCAGGTAACCTAGCTGTCCTGGAGTTCACTGAGACGTAACTTCTTAGAGCAACCTCCTCCTTAGAATACGGGAAGGCGACCAGACGGTATTCCTGGAGAAATTTTGCGGCAGGTTGCTTGCCTCCGGCCAAATATACTTTGCGAGATGTACAATGGTAACCTCAGGATGGAGACATTCAGCAAGCGGTGGGAGTTAACCAGACTGACACTTCTGTACAAGAAAAAAGGAGGGCCGAATGAGCCGAGTTGCTACGAACCATTGAGTCTACTAGACACAGTGGGAACGTTACACAAACTTATACTTAGACCATGACTGACAGACGCGATAGCAGCCGCCGAAGGCCTCACTAATAACCAGCATGATTTTCCCAGAGGCCGATCGCTGATTGGCGCAATTCACGAAGTGACCGAAGCCTGCTTGAAAACGAGACAGATCTGCTATGGGGTCAGAACCTTAGCACTACTGGCGACACTCGACGGCATTCTGGAAGCTCTTTGAACATTCAGTGTGCTTTCTTACTTCATGCGGGTAATAGGGGATTACCTACGGGACAGACCTCTGACTTACGAGACGACAGACGGACGCGCATCCATAAGGATAACATCAGGGGTTGCCCAAGGATCCATACTGGAATGAGACTTATAAGACGTGGATTACGACAGTCTGCTAAGACTCCAATTGCTCGAGAGCACCTCACTGGTGGCTTACGCTAACGACGTGGCAGTAGTGATCGTCCAGTGCTTCCCAGAATTGACACAGCTGACGCTCAACCAGGTGATGAGACGCATAGACAGATGGACGACCAAGTACGGACTGTAACTAGCACTCAATGAAACGGAACTGATACTTCTGACAGGAATGAGAATCCCGACACTCATCCCAATGAATGTTGGCGCAGTACAGACGAAGACCAGAGGGAAGGTCAAGTGTCTCGGGGTAACCCTTGATACGAAACCGACCATCCGGTTACTAATGTCAACGACCCACTCGATCCTCTTATACGGGGCGGAAATATAGGCAGACGCGCTAGAGGATAAGAAATACCGCAAACAAATGACGTACATACAGAGATATGGAGCATTGAGCATTGCGTGCGCCTGCAGCACAATCCCCTTAGAAGAAATACTGATCGTCGCGGGCGACATACCCATAGATCTACTCCCAAAAAAGCGCAAGAAGATCTGTGAGATCAGTGATAACGTTAGTAGGGTTGAGACGATAGTGAGCGAAAGAGAAAAGACCATAACTACGTGGCAAAAGAGACGAACGAAAGACTTGACAGCGAAATGGACAAGACGGATGAAGCGAGGGCTTGGAGATGTAAACTTTTACTTGAGCTAATTCCTCACTGGATATGGCTATTTCAGATACTGCCTATACATAATGGACAGAGTACGGACACCAGACTAAAATTACTGCGGACACGAAAAAGGCAATACTGAGCATACGACTAGAAATATCTCCCCTGAGAACATCATCGGGAAGATGCTGGAAGGAAATAATAGTTGGACACGAACAACTGCCTTCATTAAAACGAGGAGTGTCTGGAATGAGTGGATGAACTAAGTCCTAAGTAAATGCAAATGAATGTACGCATGCATGAAAATCGGTTGGAATAGACAGACTAACTAACCAGACGAACAGTGTGAAAGAATATCTGCAATGGTGAAGTAATGCTAATGCAGTCCCACATTACAGACCGACAGAACGTGCATTTTACTCTGTCTCTTCCCGTGTGCTGGGTACACTATCTTGCACTGAACCCGCGGCTAGGGACAGAGCGGGTTAGATACACCGGCCAGAATTCGCCTTATAGTCTATAAAAAGATTCCCCTATTTTTTATCACCAAAATAATAATAATAACAATAATAATAATGGGGAGCCCACTCGGTTAGTTTTAGCTCTTGTGACCATGCCTCTCAGGATAATGTTCAACCTCTGGCGTCTGCTACAAAGCACGTACTCCCTGGACAACACCTTCTACCGCGTCATTGCTCTTGCAGCAACGCTAGAACAGGGGCGGCTAACTAGAGGCTCTGGCACTAGGAGCAGAACCTAGTGAAAAAACTAGAACCATCTGGCCCGGATGGTAGCACCTTGTAAGGGCTCCTCATCTAGGATACAGACCCCAAGCCAAGGTATTTAAAATCATGTCCAGTGTTTAAAATCATGTACAACTGGTTCCTGAAGGCAGGCGGTTTTCCAGCCCGTTGGAAGGTTGCGAAACTGGTCCTGATCAAGAAAGGCAAGGGTCCAACAGACGCTCCAGTATCGTATAGACAAGGCTAATTAGTCAGTTGGACGTCTGGTTAGACAAGGAGGCGGGCGAGGTGAACTGTTACTTCACCCAAGTTCTGACGAGTCGCGGTTTATTCCGCTCCTACCTCCACAAGATAGGAAAGGTAGCGGAGCTAAGCTGTGGTTATTCTGACTGTCCCTCGGATGAGGCACAGTACTCCTTCTTCGATTATAGAAGATGGAGCATCAAACGAGGGACACTTGAAGTGGACCTCGGAAACATCACGCCAGACAACGTCATTAGCTTGATGCTCCAGGGTCACGAAAAATGGAAGAAGGTAGCCGTGTTTGTCGAGACGGTCCTTCGTCAAAAGAAGACTCATATGAACGGCATGCAATATCGCAGTCGTCCTTAGAAGAGACCTCTTCTCGGGATGAGTCAGACAGGGTGGCTTGGGAAATGGAGGCGCGCAATGAGCGTGAGAAGACGTGGCACTCCACCTCCGAAGTAAAGCCTCACTGCGGAGGGGAGGGAATATACACTGACACGTGTTCAAGGTAGAGGGGTTTTAGTGGACAGGCCTGACCATGGAACCACACATAACAGGGGGAGACAACTGTCTCTCTATCTTCCATCAATAGTTCCCCTTCGCCACGGGAAAACAATTTAATATTATTATTATTATTTCCTCTAGAGTGGTGTGCTGCACCGTCATGGCGTGGCGACTCTTGTGTACCCAAACAAGCAGGGGGAGAGAGGGAGCGGCCTCGTCTGTATCCAACTTTATAGCCTACGGCATGAGTTAGGACCCTACTCGTGGCTTAAAAAGGGAACATGGCGCGCTGTCTGTTTCCCTCCATGGAGCGGAAGGGATGTAGTCGTTCCTCATATTCTGACCGTTTTTGACAGGTCGCAAGCCAAGGTGTACACAACAGTGCAACTAGCCTTACCCCCGCATCCGGGGCTCTGCGGTGGCTGACCTTAACTTCCCTAGCTACTCGTGGGAATAAGATGGATGAAGCGAATAACAGAAAAAAAACAAGATTATGTGAGCACTTTATAAGTACCCAGGTTAGGTGGAGTGGACACGGCTAGGTTCCGAGCCATAAATGACGCAAGCGGAACAAGCGAATGCAGCTACGTCATCACGTTCAGCAATGCAACCGGCTAGGACTATCATAGCTGCAATACAGCCTGGGAGAAAATAGTCAAGACTCGACAGGAACAAGCAAACCTGTTCCTACGAGCGGAACAAGAGTTACGGGTGATGCTGGATGTCTGCGAGGTGTAGAAAAATGTCGCCAGGCAAATTAAGGAAGGCCTAAAGAGCATGAGCGAGTGGATTAAGCAGATAAAGAAGAGCCACGTGAATGCAAAAATGGAGGAGGTATACCGAGACATACTCTAATACACGGAGGAAGCCAGGGATGTTAGGAAGAAGATTCGGTATGCACGGACAGCTCTTATGAGATGCTGTGCTTACTGCTACTAACCAGAAGAGGACGCGGAGCCCACGAACCTGACAAGCCGGAAAACGGATCAACGAGGCCACGGGGGGCAAAAAAGCCGAAGTTGGTTCAGGTGATCGATGACGGTCAAGATAGAATAACAAATGGAAGAGGTAGCCACAACGACTAGGCTGAACCCAGCACAAGCTAAAGGCAGCAGGACGGGGACTGGGAATCCTCGGAAATCCGTAGGAGAAAGGAGCAGAAGAAAAAGAAGACACGACGAACGACGCACAGTGACCGATTCTGGGGGGACCAAGGAGTCTTTAGAGACTTGATTCCAAAGGTTACTCTAGAGAGCTTGTACCTGGACTACGTCACAGAGACCACAGAAGTAAGGACCTGAGTGATCGACCATTGGCCCGATCGAGAAGGAAGATCGATCATTGATGCGATCGAGGAGGTTGTACATGCGGCTGGGTTTACGGGCAGAGGAAATTACTTTATCGCCCCGCTTGCCTGGTAGCCCTTTTGGATGTTAAAAATACTTTCAACACGGTCAGACAGATCGATGCCTTACGCGCAATGCTGCACGATTTCCAGATCTCCGAATACATATTCCCTATGAACCGGAGCTATCTAAGGAAACGTTACATTGTGTATGAATCATCTGATAGCCCGAAAAAAAGGAGCTCACAGCTGGGGCCGCTCAGGGGTCTGTTCTTGATTTCGACGTATGGAAGATCTCCTATGACGGAACCCTATGCATAGAGATGTCTGAGGGGACATTTCTGGTTGGGCATGCAGCTGACGTAGCCGCGGTCATCAACGCTCGCGATGTTGAAGCAGCACAGATGCGTCTCAATCAGATAATGCATCGTGTCTCCAGGTGGATGGAGAAGCATGGCCTCTAGTTGGCGGCCGCGGGAACCGAGATCGTACTTATTACAGGGAAACGTATCCCTACGATACGTGACTTTAAGCCAATGGTGTGGTATCAGGGAGTGATGCTTGATATCAAGCTCACTTTCTGGAGCCGCATCGAGAGAGCAACGGACAAAGAGGCCACTGTAACTGCGTCACTTAGCAAGGTAATGGCCGACATTGGGGGTCCGAACCCCTGCAGGAGGCGTATGCTCTGTAGGGAGGAGCTGGAGTCCGGGGTCGGCCCTTTCCAGTCCAATACAGCGACATCCACGATGCTACGGACAAGGAGGAATGGACGGAGGTCGCCAACTTTGTCCGTGTAGTCCTTGTCTGCAAGAACATGGAGGGAGAAAAGCCGGCTACGGACGTAATTCTCCACCCTTAGAGAAATGAAGAAGATATTACGCTTCTGAACCGCGAAGCCATGTGATGAGCTTACGAGACGGCATTTCTATGAATGAATGTGAGACATGTATGTGTAACTGATGAACGTGGAACGAATCAATGGGATCTTCTTCATAACAAGATCTCGGTAAGTCTGCGCACGGATCAGAGATGAACTGCAGAAGCAGAAAGGGTACCCGAGTATGTAGACTGCATGCCAACCGCAGCCGAAGCCGTGGGTTCTATAAACGGATCATTGCGAGTTATATAGAGACATAAGAAGACGGCTTTTGAGCTGCTAAAAGGAGATCCTGGGGGGGGGG
>UELV01080375.1:16102-29266 GCA_900490015.1 Megastigmus stigmatizans
GGGGGGGGGGGGGGAGCTATTTGAGGTATCGCCGAAGAGGACTGAACTCTGAGGAGAGCTGAACATCTTGTTCGAGGTCGAAGGCTCCAGATAGCGGATGTGGGTATATCACTGCATGATGTACCCAGTCTAACACCGCCTGCAGATCGGTGCTGATGCCGTGACGAATCTTTTTTACTTCAGCAGGAATGTCTCAATCAACCGAACAAGAGGAGGGAGTAAAAGAGGTGGTGAGTATGGCTCGCCCCCAAGGACGTAGCAGGTATCATCAGGGAGGAGGTAAGCGGTGACAGAGGGGAGCTGGCGACTGTTTGACGAGACCTATTTATGGTCAAATCGAGGAGCAACAGTACTCTTGGGACCATCAATGAGCTATTAAAGGAAATGCTGGAAGCCACCAAGAATCAGCCTAACGTCAACAGAACGATAAAGGAAGGTCACACGAAGCTTCAATGGAAGATAAAAATTCATTTTTCTGTGCGACGCTTGCTTTGTAAATTATTCGACCGGCCCGGAACTTTTTGAACACCCTGTATATATATATATTATATATACGTATACAAAAGGTTAGATTTAGAGGGGGTAATATTATCATAGTAACCCGGCTATAGCCTTTTCGATGGAAAATTAGGCAAATAGATCAGTACGAAAATTCATTTATATATAAAACAATATGTGAGGCCAATTTTTAGAAAACCTAGTACAATCTTATTTGCATTTAAAACTTGAGTTGAGGAGGAGTTAGAAAAATTAGAAAAAATGGATGTTATAACTAGAGTTGAATGAGTGAGTGGAGAACGCTACTCGTAAAAATACTAAAGCCTAACGGTAAAATACGTATATGCAAGAATTATAAAATAACCATAAACCCGTATCTTGAAGATCACCACCATCCCATCTACGAGCTGACTCTTATTAGCAGCATTGGCTGAAGAACTATTTGCAGCATTAGAGAAATCTGAGGAATTTTCGACAATGGTCTTAGAAATGGCGTATAACAAGTTTGAGTTAGATAATGAATCGAAAAAATTTAAAGGCGTGGAGTACTCATGCAGTCATCTTTGAACCAAATCGTTTAGCTTTAATCGTTTTGTGCTAAACCAGCATGTGCAATTTTCCAAGAAATAATAGAAACAGTACTTTAATTTTTTCGACGGCATAATAGAAACTGGTAAGAATCGAAAGAAACATTTAGAGAATCTGGAAACGGTTTTATTAAAGTTGAAAGCAAGTTTTAGATTAAATAAATAAAAATGTACATTTTTGTAACCTCATGTGGAATATTTAGATTATGTAATCGATAAACAAGATTTGCATAAAAATCTGGCAAAAACGAAGGCCATAGTAAACGCGTCGCAGCCTGAAAACTTAAATGGAACGCAAGCGTTTTTAAGCATAATATAACAATACAATACAAATTTTGCTCAACTGTATGCGATCATAAAATTAGTTAACACTTTTTTATTTTTCATACAATTTAACTTTTACAAAGTTTCCATTGGTTGTTTAAGTATTTCACATTGATTCGCTAAAAGAAAACAGGAAACATTACATTTCATAGTGAATTATAGGCGATTTTATAGAAAAAATTAAGTTTTTTCGTTAATTTCGTGATAGTGAATCGATGCTGAACACATTAACAAATAATTTACTAATAAATGTATGGTGCACATACAGCGCAGCAAAATTTGGATTCTGATCCTAGTTAAATTTATTAATTTTTGCTGCAATGAAAGTTTCATAAGGTTCATATTGTTAAATTAAGCATATTTTTCATCCCTACTCAGCTAAAACTTAGAGAAATACTTTTCATGCTTAGTTATTACAAATTTAGGAGAAGACTAATTTTCTATACAGATATATGTGTGATTCAACCTTAATTCTTAGACATATATCCCCACTATATTACAATACCTATGCTAGAAGGGCATTCACCTCAGCCACCTCCATATTTACGAAAGCCAGTTTCATGTCCATTTTATTTGGACCTAACACTCTCACAGCCTTGTGTACGTCTGTGTTCCCTAGAGCTCGGTTCAAAGCCTGTTGAACTTCCTATGCTCCGGTCATGGAGTCAAGGTCTCTAAATTACAGAGTGGCCTTGCTTTTTCCCGTTTTCACAGTGCCAATGCCAGAAATCACCCTTTCCACGACGGTTGGTGTCCTTCGCTAGACGAATGAGGGCATTTGTCTGCCTTTCGTAGAGAACTCTAGTATTGCTGGAGTATGGATTGATCTCCTTACGGATCTTACCCAAAACATCAGCATAATTCTGCCCTAGGGCCACCTTTTTTAACATCGTTACTGATGTGACGATTGCTCTCCGACTGTTTTTACATGGTTGAGAAGGTTTTGGAATAATCCCCGCCGTCGAAGCTGGCTCCGCTCTTCTCTGTCCGTCTTTCTTTCGCTTCTTCTTTTCGCGGTTTTCTACGCCTTCAATTCTCTTCTCGTGCAATCCATAGGCATAGCGCCAGATCGAAAAGCGATGTGAGGCGTTTGTGTGTCTGTGTGTGCACCACCATTCCGAATTGCATTGTACTGGACTGCAGGCCAGTGCAATATTTTAAAAATAAAGCGAGAGTTTGGTGGCTGGAGCGTAGCGTAGACAAATATGGGGAACCCAGGATCTCCGGGAAAGCGATTTTACTCAAACTTTTGAAAGTAGATTCTGGTACTTGAAAATGAAGTTTAGAACCAATATTTACCATCAATGGGCACAATTTTACAAGATAACAGCAATTTAAGACAAATATGTAATGATTTATTAAGTTGCTTGACGCTTTATAACTCGGCTACAAACGAAAAAAAAAGTTTCTTAATTACAAATGAAAATTGAGAATACGACCTTCAATTTGTGAGGTTATATATGAATTCGTTCAAAATTTATGAGAGTTTGAAAATTAGGCACAATTTTGCATTTTAAATTAGTATAAAATTAATGAAGAGTTTTAAGTGCGTGGTTGTGTCTAATTTTGAAACGCTTATAACTTTCGAATGAGTAGAGCTTTTGACTTTTACAATCAGTCAGATTAAAGGTCGCGTTCTTAATTTTCATTTTTGATTTGAAAACATTTTATATTTTATTTAGACGCTAATATGTAAAACATGAAACAACTGTATGAATTTTCGCGTGTTTCGCTTGAATAGCGGTCATCCTGAAATATTGAATCCATTGGTCGCTAAAACTGTTTCTAAACTTCATTTTTAAGTACCAAAAACTACTTCTCAAAGTTTCAGTAAAATCGCTTTCCCGGAGATCATGGATTCCCCTTGTAAGTACTAGTTATACTTCAGGGATGGTTGACAAGCCGCGAACCGTTTGCATGACAATATGTGTGCACGATTCTTTTACTTTCCTTCTCGAGAGAGTAGATACCCGAGTGGAGCCATGCAGGCAAATTCAAATGTAGGTGAAGTGAAAGAGAAACTTTGAACCGCGAGGAATGACCTTCTTTATGTTAGATCGGGAAAGGGATTATTACTGAGATCATTTTACAGGTTTAAATTTTCATATTTTCATGTTCTTGGACTTACTGCCAAGTGTTGATAGGTAATATAAAAACTCTCCATTAAAAATCATGTATATTTATTAACAATGTTATGCATTGAATCTAAATTAATTATTCTATTATAAATATTATCCAATTCATTTTCTACATGTTTTACATTTTCCTCAAGATTGATAGATACATTATCAAGTTTTATTCTTAATTCGTCGTTATTAGTATAATATACAATTATTATGATTGATAATAATTAATAATATTTAAAAGATTCATAATTACTAAACCCACAGCTGCACATATTTCATCTTCAATAAAATTAAAAAATTATAAGACAAGTAAGGCTATTAGACAAAAATATTGAAAGCTTAAGCAGTTAAATCGTGAACGTAATGAACAGCAAAAGCATTTTTTACGCCCCTTCGTTGATACTTTGGAAAAGATAACAAATAAAAAATTGAATTACTATTATGAAGATGACTCATTGGCCAATATTACCAATGCTAAAAGGCCTCCTCGTTATAGCTATAACGAAAATAATAATCATCATCATGACCACGAAGATATTGATATTCAATATTCTACAATTTCACCATCTGCTGCTGCTGCTAATAACAATGAAGATTATTATAATGAGCATGTAGAAGGTTTATCAGAGCAACAATTTGACATTTCAGATGATGTATATGAATTTCCAGCCGCTAATTCTATTACTACTATTTAAGAGCCTCTTGAAGCTACTATTTACTCATTAATGCAAACATCCGAAAGTGAAAAACACTTTGATGAATATTCAAAACATTTTGGTTCAGTATCAGCAAAGTATATGAAGAAAGTTTGTAAAGATAGTGAGGGTAATATAGATCATACATACGGTCCATATTTCAAAGAATCAAAATTAAGGATTGGAAATAATGAAATGGAATTGGATAATGATGTAATAATTTTGATGAAAAATAACAATGAGAGAAAATGATATAAAGCGACAGCTGGCCTAATTGAATTGTTATTTTTTACAAATCCAAATGATCAAATTTATAACAATCAAGATTTATTAAAGTATGCAAATATCATTCAACAAACTAACTCTGTTTGGCTTAATTACAGTTCACGTAAGCAGCAACGGGGATAAAAAAAATTCAAATGGCGATATATTTTAAAACCTATGTTTCACGATACAGCGATCGAGGAAAAGCCCATCGTCACAGTATCTCCTGCAGTGCAGCGATCAATGTCATTAAAAGTAAGCAGCAGTAGCAGCTGACAAATGCGTCCACCTGCGTCATAAAAGCAATTGCATCGACCTATATACAGCATCGAATAAAAACAAACCAACATTAAAGAGAACTTATCGAGATTCAGCCAAGCTTGGACAAGGTCTAGATGTTTACTGTTTCAAACAATCTCATTCGTTATGTATATTGGGACGATCCAAATGAACTGATTGACAGATTACGAGTACTCACAGCTGAAACTCGAGCTGGACATACTGGAAATAACAATGAAATTTATTTTATCATTGAAGAATTAAGAGAAGCTTCGATCATTGAATAACTCTAGTCTCTACTGTTGAACAGACCGGTTAAACAGCTCACTTAATCAGCCATCAGTTAAATAAGTTAATTGAACAGACCAGTCGACCGAATCAGTCCAACGAGCCAGTTGAACGGATCAGTTCTAAAGGCCATCTGAATAGACCAGTGTCTAGAATAATATCTTCAGTTGACAAAATTAAGACATGTCGTTATGCGTTATGAGATTAATAATTTGTGGCAAGCTGATTTGGTGGATGTGAATTCGGGTGAAAAATATATTTTATGTATGATTGATCTTTTTTATAAGTTGGCATGTTTTTTGCCAGTGAAAACTAAAAGATCTCTAGATATTACAAAGTCATGTGATAAAATTTTAAATACGAGAGGACCACCTAAAAATCTTCATACTGACAAAGGTAAAGAATTTTATAACAATGAATTTCAGAGTCTTATGAAAAACGAAAATATAAATCATAATTCAATCTATAGTGTTATGAAGGCATCATTTGTTGAACGATTTAATAGAACACTCAAAACTGCTATGTGGAGCAATTTGCATTGCAAGGAAACTATAAGTGGGTAAAAATACTTCCAGAATCATTAACAAAATATAATAATACTAAACATCGAACTGTAGGAATGACTCCAACTCAGGGAGCTTGGAAAAACAATGAAAAACATTTATTATAAAGTGTTTACTCTAGCCCGAAAATGATCGGGAAAGGAAAATTTCTCGTTGGTGACCCTGAAGCATTAGTAAATTTAAGAAATTATTTGCTAAAGGTTACACTGAAAATTGAACTACAGAAATTTTTAAAATAAAAAAGCGAATGCGATCCATACGTTTATCTTGTAGAAATCGAGGAGAAAGGAAGATAAAGTTTATATCAATTGTATTGTAAGAGAGAAGTGAATAATAAATACACATAATGTATTACATTGTCATTTTTTTATTTATTTATTTCAGATAATACATTGTTTATCATCGTGAGGACTTAATCCGATTTTCTTACAATCTACAGAATACACTTGATGATGCTTACTTCTTATAAATTTTTGATTTACAGATATGATTTTCCATTCTTCGAAACATTTCATATAATTGCTAAAAGACAATTCATTTTTTACCATACAACTTTTGACACCGTTCGTCTTTTTTACATCTTTCTTAGATTCTATTTTTATCGAATACGTTTTAGATCGCAATCCGACGAATTCTAAGTTTCATTTTCCATTAAGGTCATCTTTCATCAAATATTTTAGTTCTTTCGTTGAATTGTATGGATTTTCCGCGTTATAATCACTAGCACCTTTACCAATATTTCGCTTCATAATTTCATAAATATTTTTATTATTAAAATCATAAATTAAACTATCTGTGTCAGTATATAATAATTTGTGAGTATCATTTTTATATTTTTGTAAAATAAAACTGTAGTGAAAATCCTAAATGCAAATTTTAGAAATTTCTAAACTGCACATACCCACTTACAAACATTTACTTAAAATACAATACTTTTTAAACATTTCATTTCCTACTAAATCTTCATTAAAAATGATAAATATTTTGAACTCGAGAGAGTGAACCATATATATTTATAGTTGATTAATTAATCAATTTATAATCTGTCATGTAGATGCGTGTGACTGGTAAGTTGATAGTCTCTCTCTGCAAGTCGAGAAAGCATTGCGCTTCTCGACAAACTAGATATACTTAACTGTGTTTTTCACGGGCAAGGTTGAAGAGTAATGTACTTCTCTACCGAACCTCGTGAACAGAGAGCAAGCCAACGTCTGTCTAATGCCCATTAAGTGGCGATAGATAGATAGGCAGGTCATATTATATAATAAGTTATTATAAGTTCCTAATCGAGGGTCTCCGAGCAAGTCAGGAAAGCATTGCGCTTCTTTAACGAACCTGCTTTACGTATAGTAAGCTTTCCAGTTAGGTGGATTGTCATTGCGACGTCCCTCGAACCTGGGAGAGTGAGAAGCTAATACTTTTTATGCTATTCATTATGCACTAGCATAAAAAAGTCAAGTGACTCGATATTCCTGGTCTGACCCATCCTATCCTCGATCCACTGGGTCTAGTACGCACTCCGCCGTAAAAAAGCCAATGTGCACTTGCTTACGCTCGGAGTGAGGAAAGCTCCGTCACTATTTTCCGGCTTTTCTATTTTCAGTATCTCCAGAAATAGAAGAATCATACCGTGGAAAATATAAAGTGTCAGGGTGGCGACGTACGGAGACCAGTACGCGTGTCCGTCACATCTCCTTTGTCCTGACACCTTAGGGCGGGAATCATTCCAATTAAACTCTAGTTAATCAATAACTAAGTCTGTACACGAATTCTATGATTTTGGATAGTGGAATCTATGCAAAATAAATCACGTAGCGACTGAACGTTACAGGGTTAAGGTTCTGGTCGGTAGAAGTTGGATTATCGTCGAAAATAAGGTTGCCATCGATAACAGTAAAATTATCGTAGAATAATCGAAAAGTTAAAGTGAACAGTGCAAAATAGTAAATGTTGAACGAAGAAAATAATACAGGTCAACAGCAAAACATGGCTTTGTCTGTGCAGTCAGTTATCATGCTTAATCCGCCAAAACCATTTGTCTGGGAAGGAGATTTGAAATCCAAGTGGAAGCCGTGAAAACAAAGGTTTCAACTATATATAACGGCTGCGGAAAGTGACAAGAAAAGCAATGAGATACAAAAACATTACTTTTGCATTGTGTAGGAGAGGAGATTCTCGGAATTTTCAATACGCTAAACAAAGAAAATGCAACTTATGAAGAATCGTTAAAAGCGCTGGAAGATTATTTTATGCTAAAAGCAAATATTACAGTAGAAAGGCATCATTTGTACATGAAATATCAGTCTCTGACTGAAGATTTTAATTCGTTTTTTAAAGAAATAAAAAAATTAGCTGCTAATTCTAATTTTGGTGAAATGAAGAACGAAATGATCCTTGATAGAATAGTGTGTGATGTAAAAGATACACAAGTGAACTAATATCGTTATAAGATACCGCAAGTGGTAACATAATTACTAAATTAAAAAATCTGTTTGCGAGGTATGGAATACATAAAATATTGTATTCTGATAATGGACTACAGTTTGCAAGTGTAGAATTTAAAAATTTTGTAAAGAATTGGGATTTTGTAGATAAAACGTCGAGTCCAAATTTTCCTCAAAGCAACGGCTTTATTGAAAGACACGTGCAAACTGTGAAGAAAATTGTAAAAAAAGGCAATAAAAAGGGAAATAAGATATTCACCTAGGTATGTTAGAGTATAGAAATACACCTATTTCGAATAAATTGCCTTCACCTGCAGAAATTTTCTTTTGTAGAAAATTAAATAGATTGTTATTCTTTGTAAATAAAAGTAAAAATGATAATAAGTATATAAGAGAGCAATTGAATGAAGCTCAACGTAAACAAAAATATTACCAAGACAAAAGAGCAAAAGCTCAGTCAGAATTAAATGAAGGTGATATAGTAAGAATTAGAAGTAATAAAAATTGTGAAAGAGCAGGTATTGTAACAGAAAATGCTGAGAGACCAAGGTCGTATAAAGTAAAAATGGAAAATGGTAATATTTTAGAAAGAAATAGAAATCACTTGTTAAAAGGAGGTGAATATAATTCCATTGAAATAGACTGCGATTCAGAAAGCATTGATGATAATACAAATCGAAATACTGTACATGTAATGAATGAAAATGAAAATGTATATGAATCGAATGGAACAGTACAACAAAATGAAAGAACTGAAAACAATAATACGTATTGTACTAGGTCTGGAAGGCAGTCGAAGCTACCAACATATTTGGAAGATTTTATAAGATAATTTAAACATGTAAAATAAAGAAAGGGGTGTCATGTAGATGCGTATGATTGGTAACTAGCGCCACGACTACATGTAAGGCGTCCAAGTAACTATAAGTTAGTACTTGTCTGCCTGATACGGCGTGCGGTAGCTTGCATTCTCCTACACGAACATTGTAGTCATTATAAATAAATCTTAACCATACTTAACTTGTACACAATAAACTATTTAATTATCGAACCTCAATTAACAAAATATAACATAATCCACACAATTTCTTACATTTTCCATTGTTTTTCCGTAGATAGCATTATTCATTAATTTCTATATATTTTTTTTCGCAATCATTTGTATTTGTATTTAAAGCAATGTATAATTTAAGCCATGGGTTTTGATCAAGTTTCAAACTGAGTTATAAGACAATATGAATCATATCCCGTTAAATTATGAAACACAACCGGGATATTTTTTGATAATTTATAATTTATGTTACACGAGTGATGTGCCGCTCCAGTTAAATGGTTAAATGACAATGATCATGAACTCGCAAATCGCTTGCAATAAATCTTTCACTATAGGTAGATCACTTAGTTGCTTGTTCAAAATCATCCTTTTCGTCTTGAGTCATACATTTTGGTGGAATTATATCGTTGAAAATCTTGAAAATTTCCTGAGTTATGTAAAAAATGTTTTGTAATTAGCCATGTGTAGTTGCATGAAATGCGCTATAGGATTCAAAACTTGACCGTGAATCGTTGACAGAGCAGTGGAAATAAAATGCTGCACTATAAACTTTATACATTTCATATGCTGTCGATGGAGCATTTTGAGAAAAATCTTCACGATTATTCAACAACAAACATTCTAAGTCACCATAAACTATGAATGGAACTTTCAGTTTATTTTTATAATTTTTAAATTTTTAAATTTTATTATCATCCTTCGGTAAAACGACATCACATTTAGTTAATTTTTTCTACACAGATTTCTACACAGATGTATTTATTTAATTTTTCTTCCGTATAAAAGGCGTGAATATACAGATTACAAAAATAAGATTTTTTCGTAGACAGAGTCACTCGTTTAGTTACTAAAAATTCATTATTCAGCAAAAATGTCTTTCACCATTTTCATACTGCTAAATTAATATGACGATTTTCAATAACATTTTTTGTTAATTTAAGAGGATAATAAATAAATTTTTATCTTCGTAGTACTTATCGTTGGAAATAATATTAATGGATATATTATTTAATTTTTCAAATGTTTCAATTTGATTTAATGTCTTAGGAAATTGTATTCCAGTAAGATTTAACATATTTTCATAATTTGTATATGCAGTTGTTCTATTGAAGTTTTTTTGCTGGATAAAGAGCAGATCCAAAACCTTGCCCATGCAAAACAATCATCGTCTAGAAATGTTTCAACATTTACAATTGCTTTCTTATCTTGAATTTTTTTTTTAATTCACCAGATCTACGTATATTGTCACACTTTTCCATTTTAATCTTTAGATCAATAATTCTAGATAAGGCCCAGCCAATATCACGTTCCTGAAACTCTTCTAAATGCAGTAGTATTTCATCTACTGCATGAGTAAACTAATTATCTAAATCAGACGTCTGTAACAATTCACTTGTCTTAGTTGAATAATGAAAAATATCTTTGTTTCTCCACGCACAAATTCAGATTTTAAAAGAAATGATATCTTGATGCATAATTGTTTTCCTGATATACGTTGAATATTGGTAAAAAATAATAGTTTTATTTCACTTAAACAAATTTTAGGATCTATATGCCTTTTATATTGTAACTATCATGTAGTTACTATCTCTTTCTTTGAGAGATTTTCCTCAGGAAAATCTCACAATGATTTGAGTTCGTGTGCTGGACCCAGCTCACTAAAGAAAAAACAGTTTCTTCAATAATTTTCCCTTTTCGAATGTATGAGGGCATAGGAGATGTGGCCAAGACGCACACTGGCCTCAGCCCCTCGCCACCCTGGTATTAATCAATTCCCCTTTTTTGGCGTTTCCATTCCCCGCGTAATGGGGAAATGGTTGGCCGGAAAGTCAGAGAAGCAGTTTTCCTCTCTCAGATAGAGATGAAGCGTGCAGTGGCTTCACCTCCGCCGAGAAAACACTTATCTCAGTGGAAACATGCGGGATGGGTTAGACTCATGACGCTCGAGTTACTCGATTTTCTACGCTACCGCGCAATGAATAGAGTTAAAAACTCTCGCTTCTCGCGCTTCCAGGTTCGGTGGATGACTCAATGTCAATCTACTTAACTGGAGAGCACGTTATTCGTGTAGCAGGTTCGCCAAGTACTAGTTACTAGTAGTTACTTTTGTTGATGTTCGGTTTTCAAAATTTTGATTGATACTGGTGCTAATTACTTTATAGGGCTGTATTTATACTTTTGGGTCCATAACTATACATAAGCTCCGAGTGACCAGAGGAGTAAGCTCGGATTCGATCGCGTACGTGTTGTTATGGTTTTTTCTTTCTTCGTTTCGCTCAGAATTCTCGCGAGTAGTTATATACAGTATTATCTCGCGTACTTTGCATTTTGAATTAAAATAAAATGTAATGTAGATATTTTCGACTATTAATTGTTTATTATAAAGTAGCTTTTTCGCTTTAACAATTATAAAGAAAACGAAACATTTGTATTTAAAAAAAAAAAATTACGCTTAATTATCATCTTTCTTTGAAATATGAACTGATGATATTTCTTTTGTTTAAATTTTTCATATTCTGCACTTATTCATTTATTTCTTGCCTTTGTATTAATATCGGTTTTTTCGTTACAATAATACGGTTTTAGTTGCGAAATATGAAACTTGCCACGCTCTTTTTTCGTATTTATATCATATAATAAATACGTGTCTATGCTTAATTTTTCTTTGACGCTATACGGTTCTTCGTATATTTCAACAATTTCGCAATGTTACTTTCTACTGCGTCGGATAGTTTAACGTTTCCACGAGTACTTTGTCGTTAATGTTAAATGTGAATGCTGTTTAGTTGCGTTTGCCCTATCTGCTCGGTTTTTCAATTTGTTGTGCACTGATTCGCGAGCTAAGAAGATTTTTCGCTCTATTGTTTCATCGTTTATTTGCGATAATTTTAAATATTTTTCCCAAAATTTTTTTAGCTTTTGGTTTAAAAAAATTTCACTCGGAATAAATCCTGTCGTCTCATCATAAGTCTCATTAATTGTCGTTTGAATTAGTTTTCAATAACGAGCCCAGCTAGTGTGTTTATCACCAACCATTGTGTAAAAAAATCTGCCGAGCTCGCGATGCACTCGCTCAATTACATTACTTTGTGGGTGTCGCACCGAAGAAAATATAGGTTTAATATTCTCGTTTTTTTAATTTATCGATCCACTTCTTAGTGGTGAAGTGCATTCCATGATCAGAAATGATAGCTTTTGGAGTGCCAAAATTATCTAATATAACGGGGGAATTTAGCTAAGCCTGGGAGTGGCCCAGTAACTTCCCCGCGTGTATAAGCAAAAGGCAAATTATAAAAAAGATGGTTAGCTCTCCGTCAAAATTCTGACAACTAATTTTAATTATGGTTCTAATGTTTATCTGCATAAGCAGATTTTAAATCAGGGCGCCAGGCATTGTATTGATGAAATCAACTGCTATGTTAGCTTGGTATTCGAGCAGTACATATTTTCTTCAGTTAATCCAATTACAAATTCACATTATTTATAGCAAAGTATAAACTGGAGTTCAAGTATAAATTAGCATTCAAGTCTAGCAAAGTATAAACTAATATAAATTCTTGCAAATATTATATTAAATAACTATTTATTTAATAAGAAAACTGATTAACATTAATTACAATACAAATAAAAATTCTTTAATAGTTGAATTAATTTACTCTGCTACATTTATAATGTTGAATATTAACAAATGTATTATTCTTGACGATGTATTGAACTTTAAAAAAAAAAAAATTGACATGGTCGAGATTCGAACCCGAGCCCTGCAAAAAACTAAAAGAATATAGGAACAACGCCTTAATCCACAAGACCAATCATGATGATTAAGTTCTTATTAGTTCAAACTGGTACCCGTTTATCGACCTCACAGACTCAAAATTAGTTCAAATATGGCATGGAAATTAATCAGTATACCTGATCAGGATAAATACTAAACACTAGACGTACAAAGTAAACGCGTATATTTTATATAATTCAATATATATTTGAATACATTATTAGTTTAAATAAAATAATTTAATATATGACTATACCTATATATATA
>UELV01080380.1:0-20508 GCA_900490015.1 Megastigmus stigmatizans
CCTTTAGTAGAGACCTTAAGGTACTTGTAAAAAAAATTACAAATGAAAATATTAATAAATAAAAAAGTTATAAACATTTTTGCCCACTGGGGTCTGAAATACCCCATGTGTCATTTATGTTATTACTTTGACGTGTGTCAATTAAGGGTTAAAATCAAAATGATCCATATTCTTCGAGTATTATGATTTTAATTAACGTTTATGATAAGGGCGTTTATGATATGTGATGTCGATAATAATAAGTACACTTTGCTGTAATATTTTAATCTTATAATATTCTTATTTCAGACTCATTGGTCAAATCAGACAATTGGTAAATGATTCCGATGATTTTCCGACTGTTAGCGAGTGGGGTTCGATGTATTTTATAGGTCACAGTTTAGGCTCGCATATAGTTGCTCATGCTGCTCACCTTATAAAAGAAAGTCAAAAGAACAATAAGGAACAGTGGATTGTAAGCAGAATCACTGGCTTGGATCCCGCCCAACCGTGTTTTAAAACAGCCGATAAATCTTTGAAGCTAGACAAAGATGATGCAACGTTCGTCGATGTCATTCATACGAATGCCAGGAATACGTTTTTATTGGGATTAGGTCTACCTGAGAAGCTAGGTATAAATTTAGAATACATACAATAATCAGTATGCAACATTTTACATTAATTAAACTCGTAGAGAAATATTTAAATACTGAATTTTCGTACATTTTTTTACCTGCATTAAGTACCATTTTTAATTTAATGAAAATACTTGAATTTCGAAATATCATCCCCTATACCTACATTTGAAATTTGTATACTTTCTTGAATAAAAGAACATTTAACTTCCCTGAAATAACATACTCTTATAGAATATTCAAATAGCTGCAGCAAATATGTATAGATCGATTTTACTCATACATGTGAATAAATTTAAGTATTCTTCATTTTAAGGTTTCGTTGATTTCTACCCGAACGGAGGAGAACTACAGCCAGGCTGTAGTGTTGATACATCCATTTGGAACTTCCTACTAATACCACAACATGGTAAGAAAATAATTTCATTGTTATTCTATAAATTCTATAAATTTCTCATATGCATATGTATATTTTAATGGGAAGCTGGATAATACCGAATTGCTTTGCGGATAAATATAAATCCACATGCAATGCAATTCGAGACACCTAACTTCTTGTAAACAATTTAAAGTAAATTGAATTTTATAGAAAAACTAATTTTTATGGAAGAAAAATTAAGCGGAAATGAGTGCATACAATATTGAATAGTAAAGGAAAGTATAGTTGGATAATAATGTATGTTAACCCATTAAGCGATAAATACACAATTCTATTCGGATTTGATGAAATTTAATATCTCGATGTTTTTAGGTGTGCTCTTTTCGAAAATGACCATACTTTTGCAAAGAAAAAATATGGCTGATTTGTCAAAAAAAGAAAAATCGGATTTTTTTGAATTTTTTTTTTCAGATTTCACTTTCCGAAAAAAAGGACAACGAGTGGAATCGACTTAAAAACAATTTTAAAGGTGGTAAGGGACCGTAACTTTTCAAACCTACTTGTTTCTGACCAAAAATATTAAGATTTATTTTTACGACCTTAATATTGAAAATATCATAAATTTTACAAAAAAGAACTAAACAAAAATCAAGATTTTTGAATTTATAAGTTACATAGTCCACCATTTTGAAATTTTTCTAAATGAATAATGGTTATTTTTATTCTCTGTACATCTTAAAATCAATTTTGAACGCAAAAATGAGTTTAATTCTATTTAAAATTGAATTTTTGGTATTTGAAAAATTTTTCGACCTTTAAGCCGCCATATTTTTTTTTCTATCAAATATTTTTGTACAAAACCAAGTAAGCTTGAAATGATCCCTCGTCACCTTTAAAATTGTATTTAATTTGATAGAGAGAAATCTGAAAAAAAAAATTCAAAAAATTCCGATTTTTTTATCGATATAATCAGCCATATTTTTTTTCTTTGCAGTTTTTGAAAAAAATATGATAATTTTTGAAAAGAGCACACCCTAAAACATTATGATACCAAGTTTCACAAAAATCGGAATAGAATTATGCAAATAGCATAATGTGAAATCGTAGCATTGCAATCGTTGGTATTTGCTACTTGTATTAACATACATAATTATTATCCATACAAACTAATATGAAAAAATGTATTTCAATTGGTCAGTTAATTATTCCCTTATTCCTATAGTAACACTGTAAAATGAAAGAATTCAGTTTAATTATAGTGTTTTTAAAATTTGCAGTCGTACAAGAAACAATTTGCAGCCATGGAAGATCGCATGCATTTTTAACGGAATCGATAGTAAATGCTGCAGCTGGAAACTGTACATTTATTGGCCACGTATGGGATCAATCACAGAAAACTATACAAAAAGTATTTGAAGAAGACTGCGGGGGAGGAATTTGTACAGAGATGGGTATAACAGCAGCAGTTTATTATCCAAAAACTACTGGAACCTACTATGTCCCAACTCGAAACTCTCCACCTTATTGTGGTATATTTGACAAATTATTATATAATTTAAATTTTATATGAAATTCATGCATTAAGAAATATATTAATTTTAACCATTATATTTTACTTTTAGGTATTGATAAAAATGAACTGATGGATACGGCTAAAGATCATGATTATCACCAAAATATATTTTCAAGCATAGCGAAAGTATTGTCACCCAAATAATATCATTTAAATCTAATTTGAAGAGATATTTAATCCTGAATAAACTAGTAATACCTTTAGATTGCATAATTCAAATCATGTTCCAAAATTAATTTTCATCTTTTATTTATTTAATATAATAAGAATAATAAAGGAATGTAATTTATTGAAAAAAGAATAAATAATAAAAATTAACAGTTTTATATGTAAGTTTTATTGACATGTATTTACTATTCAAATATAAACCATGTTTAAATAGCTATAATAGAATAATACGGTTCTATACTATTTACAAGTTATTCTCTATAAGGATTCACAATATATACAATGTAAATTATTTGGTTTGGTAATTTTCAGTATTTCTCTCAATCGTAATCAATAGTATCGCACCTCGATACTAGAGCAATAAAGTGAACGTTTGCTCACGAGCGAGACGAATGTGAAAAGATCACACGAGGGTGAAATCTATTTCTGTCTTATGACACAACGTGTGAGAAACTCGATTCAACACATCCGTCTTTTTTCTCGCGTCCGATAAATCGAGCTCCTCACACGGAGTGTCACAAAGATTTGAATAATAAAGAGAAAAAGAAAAAGAATTTACAATGATCTTATGAAATTTAAGTGAACCCACGCAACCGCTTACGTACAAATAAGTTAAGTGCTTAACGCACATGTTAGATGTATAATAGTCTACGACACTATTTTCGGTATAAATTTAATGTACGGTAAAACTAATTTCTGAATTTATACATGCTTTTTTAATAACTATAATCAGTTTATGATTTAGTCTATCATCTTCTTTGCAATACTAAAAAGATGAAATTTCCGGTACTTTAATAATATAAAACTAATAAAAGTCCTGAAGAATCACTCGCTCTCGCTTACACATTAATAGTTCTTATAATTAAAAAGATACTCGTTAGAGTGAAATCGCACGAAAATTGCGTGATTCACAAGGCAGTCGTAGAACGTTTTATTTACTTTCCTCATACATTTTTGTGCATCTAATTTTATTCAGCCCTTTTAGCAAGATCCTAAATAGTATTTCTCAATTTTCCTTGGCACTTTTATCGATAAATTATCTTAGAATTTCCGTGAAGCTGAAAAATCACTTAAACATATTACAAAGTAAATGCTTACTAAATGGATAATATAACATAATCGCATTGAACGCATGACCATAGTTGGAACATTATCTATGTTTTGTAAAAGCTCGAAATAGTTATCAAACATTTAAATAGAGTATGAACTGAATTTTCTTCTGTTTATGCGAGTAATTTTCTAAAATTATGAATATTCGCATTACTTTATTGTGAAATGCCACTTCTAATTTATAAAAAAAAAAACAAATATGTTACCGTAAGAGATAAAGAAAAAAAAAACGAATGGATGGAATTAAGTACTTTTGTTTTCTTGCTTTATAGGCATCCAAATATTTTCTATAAACTTTAAAATTCCTATTATTTATATCGTGACTGTACATTTCACAAGTTTATACATCACAAAAATGTTGAATGTATAATGTATTCAAAATGACGTACTCGCACGTAAATACATAGTTATACGTACTTATACGTACGTTCGAAGAGTCTTCAATTTAAATTGATAATAAATTTTTTAATAAATGTACAAAATTTATTGCGTTATAAATATCATTAAAAATTGCAGCTCGATTAAATTCGAATGTAAAGAAATTTCTAAAATGTGTATTGCAACTGTTACGTTTAAGTCGAATAAAATATCTTAGCTGTATATTCATAACGCTTTTGTTCCGAAAGCGCCAAAAGATTTTGCGCATAAAAAAAGCTCGTCGAAAAATTGACTCGCAAGACCACGTTTGCCTATATCAATAAAATGATTCGTACAATCGATAGAATTAGCTTTGAAAAGAAGTAATTTAATCGTCCAAGTTGGAATAATTGAAAAGTATATTGCTAAGGCATTTCGTTTTGAGTTAAGAACGCTCGAGAAGTCTGCCGATCTCCGGACTCCCGCCACGTTAACAGCTCTTAAATAAAGACGCGCGAGCGACAAGTGCAGTTGTGACGGATCAGTTGATGACTTGGACGTAAGTAGCGGGGAAGATGCCGGTCCTGCCCCTGCACTCGCCTATCCACCAGCCGTCGGCCTGCTTCTCGTGGACGGTGATGAGGTCACCCGGACTGAGGCTGAGCTCGTCGTTCAGGTTGGCCGAGTAGTGATAGATGGCGCGACAGCGCTCGAGGCCGTCCTCGGTCTTACCGGCTACTGACACGTCCGCCGAGTCGACGTCCTGATTGTTGTTGTCCTCGGAGTTGCTGCTGAACTCGTCGAAGTCGCTGAAGTCCTCCTCGTCGGGTGGGTTCTCGGAGTTACCGTCTCCGGCCGTGCGATCCGTCCAGTCGCGCTGCTCGCTCTCGCTGTCCTTCGACAGGTGCAGCACCTCGAGCTCACCGTCCGACGTGTCCTGCAGCTCCAACGATTCGTTCTTCGCCCAAGAAGGAACCTAAACACCAACGATATTTTCCATCATTTTCGTGTTAATTATTGTTAAAAGGCATATAAGTACAAGTTGGGCATTAAAGGTATCGATATAAAGACAGAAACTGGAGAATCGTAGTTGCATAAGCATAAAACTACTAATTATCTTTGATGGAATGTCATGTTTCAGAGCTCGAACATACAAGTTGATTTTAAAATTTTGATTCAGCAAATTATAATTCAGAATTTTCGAATACATTATACTTAATATTAGAAAGCGTAAAAATAACATCGACTCGAAAGTAGAACATTTATTTCGAGTTGTTGCTGTTGCTGGTGCAAAGTGAATTTTAAAAATCGATTTAAATCTCGCGGTGCGATACGTGCCAGGTTGCATGACACCGAGTAAAAGTAGATATACCAGTAAAAACGCGAGAGCGAAGGAAAAAAAAAGGTTCACCTTGAGTACACTTTGTTGCAGTCCTTGTTTGTCTCGCGAGACCAGGATGTGCTCGGCTAAAGGGTGTTTGCCTCTTTTGCCACCTTCGAGTTCGGAGAGCGCACCGCCGACTTTATACCTCGCGGCTTCCAAATACGTTAACATCGAACGCATCTGAAAATAAGAAATTTTTATAAATCTACAGCTATGATGCTTATATAATCTTGCAAGCCTATACCTATATTATATACACAATGACTAAAGAGAGGCTTGAGACTGTATTGTACAGCTATGTACCTCAGTACCGTCGAATACAATACTTTTATTAACGCATTGCAGGACATTTAAGAGATCAATTGACATACATTTCCTGGTAAACTTAACTTATCTATATATATAATAATTATTCAAGGCCAAGATTTTGTAACTCGAATGTGAAATGCAAGTAAAGGCGGTTGGCCTGTCATTAAATTCTATATTTAAGTTTGAACAAACCAGTTTTTCGACATCAAGGATATACCGTGATGGAATGATCGAGATTTTTCAACGATATCGCTCATTATAGCCAATAATATTAATGCACACGAAGGATTTTGGTATACCCAATACTTGTATGGTTTTCTAATCTCTTATATCTTTGACAGACATCGGATAATTGAATCAAATTAATAATCAAAATATGACGAAATTCTTTAAATCGCGTATACATCGTGTATTATAAAATCCATAACGACAAGTGAAAATTGTAGCTATAAAGCTTCTTTACGTATACCGTCATTAGAAGTTACAGTACTATTAGGCATTATTATAGTCTATACACTTGGTAGATCGACACGACGAGCACATCTCGAATGAACACACCCGTTGAAAATATTTCTAACCCGTGAATATTTTCAACGGTTGCTAACTAACAGATCCAAGGGCCTCGTCCTGCGCTACACAGCGAGATAAAAGAAAAAAAAAACTGCACTAGGTAAGTATATAGAATGCAACTGACGTGCAGCAGCTTGTCCGTGACGTTCTGGGTGCTCTCGTCGGCGGCAAAGGCCGGCGTCTTGATGAAGGCACGGTGTAAAGTCTCGAGGCCCTCCCTGCCTCGCCTCTCGCGCTCGAGGTCCTGCCTGATGAGATGGAGCACCCGCACGAGGGCCTGCTTCCTTCGCTCGCGGTTCATCGCCAGGGTCACGTGCTCGGCGTAAAAGTCCGGTAGTAGCTGTTCGGTGCTCGGCGAGTCGTTGCTGTCGATCCGCCGTATCAGGTTCTTCAGGATCTCCACGTCCTGGGAGACGCTGCAGCTGCGAATCGGCTGGGACAGTCTGTCCGCGCTCTGAAACATATACGCGTTCCTTTACATATTGTATACTTGCTTCAACTTGCGCCCCCCTTCTTCTTTTCCTTATCTTTCCCAACAGATATACAGAAATTACATTTTCCTTCTTTTCCTCATTCTTTATACATTTAAAGCGACGCTCAATGAGCCAAGACTGCGTTAGTGCAGTCTTACTGTTTCTACTGTCGCGGTATTAAGCAAGGGACATATTCAATTCACCAGCAGTACCAATACTTTTAAATTAATCCTTTCTGAATATTTATTAACATTCCAATTTTATTCAAAAATATACTGTAACTTTTTCTACCCTACTTAACAAACTACAGCTAGTAATTCAACTTTCAAATAGTTTATTCGATACATTATAAAAAAAAAGTAAATTCACTGCTAATTCTCGATTTCATACGCAATTCAAAACCAATACCTGTATTAAAATCAAGCAGTTGTATACAGCAATACATTCCAATACTTGAATTTATATTATAATTTTAATAATACGTTATAATTTTTAGTTTAACCGATTATTTACACTGAAGCAATTGAGTTGCTTTGATGGGTTTTGAAATAAAAACTCTCGTATTATGTGCTAATCATAGAGATTTCCTAATAGGACCTATAAACTTTTCCAAAATGTGAATGAAAAAATAATTAAATTCATAAACCATGTAAAACTTGCGCAACAAATATTTTACCCTCAATTATTTTTAGACAAAACTATTAAAATCATTTAAAGATGTTCCGGGTTACTCTACGCATAATGAATGAACGTACACTTACATAATCTACAATATAAATTGTTTAATTAAAGGAAAGTCTTAATAACTTAAATACTTCCTTTATTGCCAAATATCAACTTTGAAGCAATAACGTCTCATACGCCTTAATACTATTTCTCTTTTATGACCACAATTTGGTTTTATAATGCGAAAACCTCATAAGTTGTCGAAGAGATCCTAATGACGCTATAAAGCATGATTATACAAAAATTTGAAAAACTGCAAACACTGCCAGTACTGATAAGGTTATCGTACTTAGTAAAGGTATGCTTTGGTAAATTGAAAAATTTACTGCTTTTTTTTCAAATTTACTTTTTTATCTTATATTAAAAAATTTGACTTTACTAAACTTTTTTTAAATAATTATATCACATAGTATTTATATTGCAGTATTATCAATTTTTTATCAAGTAAGATTAATTTTCTAATAGCAATCCAAATGTTACCAATCATGTATCTAAAACTGTATGTACAATCAAATAACTATGATGAAGTAGGTACCTCGTAGATGTAAAACTTGTCTAAATTTAAATCATGTTACTATAATTATCATTGTATGTATTATATTAACAATAAATAATAGTTTCTGATAAAAGAAACGATAAACATTTTAAATAAAATACTTTTTCTATTGCTCTTATTACTTGTTACGCCGTTTGAAAATAGTTAAATGAAAATTATGTCAATTACACGCTTATTAACTTACAGATTCGTTAACATGAGCATAATACTATAGTATTATAGCGAGAATTTAAAAACGCACTATATACGGAACATTGACCGTGTTTTCACTCTAATTATAATTTTTATGAAAAACAACCCAGAGTAACCCTTTTTGCAATTCAGTATTATTTTCGCTAATAAAATCGGAATTATTTTTGGCGCTAGTTGTAAAAATCGATGTTTAAAGGTACAAGCAAAATTCCAATATAAAATAATCCAATTATAATAAAGAATATGTTGTTTTAAATTTTGGAAATTTAAAGTTTTAAAATATATTTGCTTAAATAATAAAATAAGTATAGCTATCAACTAATTTCATGATAAATCACATGTAATATTGAGCTTTTTAAAGGTTCAATATCTGAAGTAATATATCTATTTTCTCCTGGGCCTCGCAGATACCTATTATGCCGTTTGACATAGTTTCTATGCTCTTTGGTGAGGTCCAAGAAAAATTAAAAATCATTGTATTAAAAATATCTCCAACTTAGTCAATTATTGTTTCGCAAGTTTTGTAATGTAATTAGAGAAGAGAACCTCACGGGAGATCGACTGCTTCATTTTTATCTATTTTTTTAATTGGTAAGTTCCTTTTGACTATAAATTATGCTTTAATCTCATGGTGGATATAATACCTCATTATCGCGTAAAAGAACAAATTATAAAAAGAAAAAGATTTACAAAACTTTTTTTTTATAAAGAAGCATAAACAATGTCGATGCATTGGAGAATTTTCTCAAAGATTTCTTAGTTATAGTTGACATCAGTATGCTGCATACTTTAAAAGCTGGTTGAAATTCAGGGCAAAGCAGTTGAACGTAATACCCACGTAAATAGTTCATATTTGCCAAATAAATGCAGTTAACGGAAACAGTGTTTATTTCTACAGTAATGTTCGCAAAAAGTGTGCATTTGAAAAGGCGCTCTCGAAGCATGGCAAATGGTAGGTCTGCAGCTTTGTTACACATTGTTCTCTTACTTTACGTTGGCAATAAATCGTACCGTTAACATATACGACGTACACTGTGTGTAAGTAGTCAAAGATTCTTACATTATTATTGTTCGAACTAAAATTTTCATGGTTTTGCCATAACTAATGGTGTTTTTTCATTGGTGTAAAATGACAGCGGTTGAATCTGTTACTTACACGAAGAAGAATGTTTAATATAAAAACTGTGCTATCCCGACGGTAATATTTAAAAACAGCGCTTTTTTTACACATTTTTTACAACTAAAAACAAAAGCTTACTTGTAGTTGCAGAGAATTTACAGTTTAACGGATGGACCGAAACAGAGAGTAAAAAAACTTATGGTAACTCGTTTAATGTCGAGAAAAACTCGATGTCTCGTACTATTAAAGAGATTGTAACGAAGGGTTCATAATTTAATGCAAAGACATCCTTATTCTCGGTGTACCTACTTATCCGGTCTTGGCCGTCAATCATTTATTCATCCGCGACCAGTGCCTAAATAAGCAGGAGGAGAAGGCTCAAAATAATCAGCGCAAGTAAGATAGGTGCGGGGGTACGTTACCTGCTGCAGTTTGGGCGCGAGGGCCTGGAGGTGGGCGAGGTAGACGTTGGCCAGGTCCTTGAGGGCGCTGAGCCTCTCCTCCTCGAGCAGCTCCATCTGTTTGGCCGCCTTCCTGACCGCGCACTCGTACTCGAGCCTCGCCCTCTCCGCCCTAACCGTGACCGTGTAAAACTCCGTGTCGGCCCGCCTCGCCGAGTCCTCGGCCTTCCGTCGCCTCGACTCGAGCTTGCTCGCCTCCTTCTCCGTCATGTGGTGGCCGTGGTGGTGGTGGTGGTGGTGACCGTTGCTCGTCAGCTTGTTGTTGCCCTGGTGTTGCTGCTGTTGTTGGTTCTGTTGCGGCTGCTGCTGCTGTTGCTGTTGTTGCTGATGCTGTTGCTGCTGTTGCTGCTGGTGCGTCTGACTGATGGACTGGAGACGCGCCAGGTCCTGGAGTCGCTCGTTCTCGCGGGCGCAGGCGAAGCTCTGCTTCTTGGTCTTGGCGGCTGCGGTGCGCCACTCCTGCAGGGACTTGGAGGCCTTGTCCACCGAGTTCTCGATCGACTTGCGCGTCCGGCCTTGAACCTCTGCCACGCCGACCTGTTCGCGAAACACCAGACTATGCTTATTACAAATATTTACCTATACATCTATACATATATATATATATATCCCGACCTGTACCGCAAACTGGATTAATTCGAAGTCGGGACAAAAACTTTGGCTCTTTTTCTCCATGTACTGAGCCTGAAGCCGCACTTGAAAATAATAACTACTTTTGCCTCTCATTTTTCTTTTCTTTTTACAAATACGACGACCAGTGTAACTGCGTAGAGTAACCGATTGAACGTTTTTTTTTTCTAAAATAACAGCTATTTCAAGATTTGCAATAGTCATGAGATTTTAAGCTTCGACTGCAGCTGTAATAACAGTTACAAATTGCTGGAAACCCTTTTTTAAATTATCGTTTACAATGGCTAGTTTAGATAAGTCGGGTAATTTTTTTAGAATCTGGGCCAATCAATAATGTAGCTATGCCTACACATCTTTAACAAAACGTTCAAATCCACAAAAATCAAAAGTAAATGGGTTACGGTATTAATAAACAATAGATTAATTTTTTCAAATATTGCTAATAAAAGTCAGTATAATATTGTTTTGCTCACGAGGAATTTTCTTTATGTATATATGATGTGCAATTTGAATTTGGAATAGAAAATAAGCAAAAAGTCCATTTTCGCACGATAATCGTACAATAGTTGAAATATATATTATATAATCGAACGTCGAACGTTGCGTCTATCAATTTTATAAAGAAAACAGCACCGACAGATCCGATAAATCGCTCGAATTTACAGCCGGCTGCCGCACAAGTTTCGAGTATATATATAATGGAAGAAACAGCGCGTCAGCATTACATTTACAGTATAGATTTGCAATAGCAATGTGTATTCTTAAAAAATTAGCCGAGTTGGACGCGCAGAGCTGCAAGTATATATATATAGTACCGAAAAGCGATTATTTCGATATTTACGACGCCGCTGCAGCAGCAGCAAGTGGAAATTGATATTAAAAAGACGTTACATTGAAAAGGAAAACCGCGCAATCGTACATATACAAGCTATCGTTTATGAATTTTCAAAGTCGCAATAAAGACAAGAATGCAGCTGTATAGGTAATACGCATATAGGCGTATATAAGAGTGCGCTAAAGCGTTTAACGAGGCGCTTGCGCTCAAACGCTGGCAAAAAAAAAGGAGGAGGACTGCCCGATTAGCGATCCCGGCGCCTATAAGTACATACAGCTGGCATAACTGGCCGTTGTGTACAGTAGGACGCAGCATGAAAATCGAACCGGCGCGAGCCGAGATTTTACGAACTCGCGCTACGTCCGTCTATACCTATCTTATGGTATAGCTATAACGGCGAAGAAGAATGACGGGGGGATAGGGTAAAAAAAGGAGAAACGGCTTAGCCCAGATTCTTGCGGCTCCACCTTCCAAACGCGGCCACTTTGGTGCATCGATGGACGGAGAAAAAAAAATTGCGGTATAGCTGCAAAAGGATACAGCCTTTCCCAGTATGTAAACTATAGGTAAAAGGAAGCGAGCGCAAGCGCTAACTTAAGGAGGTTGCGTTGGCTTAGACTTACCCTGAGTGGTTTGGCGAGCTGTTCGCTAAGGGCGCCTCCCCAGGCACGATGGGCCTCGGCCGCAGCCTCCATCTCCTCGCCTACGCACCGCCATGACTCGCCAACGCCTCCGCTACCGTTGCCACCTGCAACCGAACGATACACACGCAACGCACCAAAGCGTTATTAAGACCTGACACTTGTTTTATGGGCCACTTCTTCTATAGCGGCCAGTTGGTGCTTTTTATTTTCATTCTACTCGTATACGAGACTCTTTAATTGCTACTGGCTTTTAATCGGCGCTAATTGAAAGATTGAGATCGAGAGTCGACCGCGCGAATAGAGAAATTTTATGGAAATTGGGTTTTTGCTCGGGTGCTGAGATAGAAATTTATTTTTTGCCTACAAGGATATAAAGAAGAAGAAGAACCGAGTGTAACTATATTTGTCAATGGCATATAGAAGAGAAACATTTTCGAATAATGGGCTTTCTGCGGTAAAGGGTATGTATTGCTGGTCTCGGAGCAAACAAACAACATAAAAGAAAAAGAAAATTCACCGTTCTGTATCTTTTGCATTGCGAACAGCGCGTAGGACGTACGCGATCGACCATTAAAAGAAGTATGCAGCTTGAAAATGCAAGACACAAGATTTTTAACTTTTTGAAAAAATACACGGAATATAGTTCCTTTATAGATCTAGTTATGAACCATATGTAAGGCTAACATTGGATTTCTATTTCAGTACTAGTAAAAACAAAATTAAGGCGAGCAAAATTTGGTAATCTACTGATTTCCAAGATAATTACACTCATATGACCACTATTGTCATATATGTGGAGCCAATATTTAAAAAAATAAATAAAATCTATGGCAACGTACGTTTAAAAATACATAAATAAAAAAAAATTATTCCTAGAAGTTTGTATTTAAACTCAAGTTCAGTTAACAAAGCTATATAAGATATTAAATATTACAATTGTTAAAAATTTAGTATAAACTACTTTGTAATTGATATAATATTTAAATTGTTTATTTGATGTTTACTCGATTAAAAATGGAACTATATAAGAACGGTATACTTAATATGCAGCAGTGTTTGTAATATTAATAAATGCTTACTGCAAAAATTTCACCTGTACTGTTCTGCAGAAAGTGGAGAAACCGGAATAAAGGTAATTAATTAAAAAAGTGTGCGCAGCTATAGTTGCTAAGTAGAACGAGTCGAGTGCAGTAAGACATTTACTATAACCGTCTGCACATTTGGAACGTATCTGTAGCAGTGTGAAAGTTTTTCTAGCAATGCTTGGTTAGAGAAAAGATTTCCTCTATGAAAAATCGCGCACCTCGATACGATCTTTGCAAAAATATAATAATACATATATATGTAGGTATGCGAGTGCGAAAATTTAATCAGATTGTCAAATTTAATAATGTAGCCAAGTATAGTAGAAGTATTTATCTGAATTGTTGTTGGTTTAAATAAAAAGGTTACATATAGGTATAGCTCTAACTTTGCTCGTGTACGTATATGCTAAACCGATAATTATTAAATATTTATTACCTTGGTCTTTTGCGCAGGCTTTCGTCAATTTTCCGCTTAATTTACTAAGTCCTTTGGCATAATTCGCTTCAAGTTCGGCCCTATTGGAGAATAAACATATGTTAGTACAATTTGAGAACTGCACGTGCCAGTTTTTGATTTATATAAAGGAGGAACCTAACGATATATATTTATGTACAGGAAAATTGCACGTTAGAGAAGATGCGCGAAACCCGTACCATTAAAAAGTAGACGAAAAGACGCGTAATTAAAACCAAAAAAACTAAGATTCTCCGATGGCCTGCGGGAGCAGTGAAAAAATTACGTTAAATGCCAGTATTTGACTACTTGCAGCAGAATATACATATAATTACTTACGGTCCCCGCCGCGGATATGGATGCGACTGAAAATTATATAATAAATCTATTCTATTGTTTGTCTTTTAAAAGTAGTGTTAACTAGGTATGGTTTTTTAGCAAAAGCTCTAAGGGGGTGAATTTTTCCTACGTTTTAATTCAATTTTGGCGCTTTTTAAACGTTGTAGCGTCGAGAAAAAAAGGAGCAAAGATTCAGAATCAGTCGAAATTGAAAGTTCATCGCCTTGTTATTTAATTAAGGTAATTTTTTCGTAAGGGGAGGGTTTTGGGGTAACACTTTTGGCATTAAATTAATATTAAAATATCTTCCAGTAGATGTCTGATTTATATACTCAAAGTATTGCTAACCATGAGATTTTTAAATTACGCGTTTACTTTTTATGCCATAGGTTTGATACACCTTCTCAAACGGGCAATTTTCCTATATTATATCGTTGGATTCCTCCTTTGTTGTAAACAATAGATGACTGTTTACTTTATCTTTTTTCAATAGAGTGCAACTCTTTCTAAACATATAGCAGAAAAACTGAACATACGACGAAAAAGGCACGCACGAGTTGAACAAATAATGGGGAGTAAAAAAGATGTGGATATAGGGAGCGACTACATATGTAAAAAGTAAAAAGGAGCTCACCTCTCGTGTAGAATGGCCGCGAGCTCCTTGCAGAAGTCACCGCCCTGCTTGACGTACCTCCGCACCTCCTCGAAACCACCTGGGCCGCTCTGAAAGCACAAGATAAACCGGCCGATAAGCAGATATTGCAAAAGCAGTCGGAAAAAAAACGCACAAAAAACACCAGTCTCTATACGATTATACAGCGGTATACAGAAGGTCCCCGGCGGCGAAAGTGCACCACTGTACAAATTGTGCGCACACAGACCGTCGCGCGAGTGCAGTAAAACAGAGAGAGAGAGAGAGAGAGAGAGAGAGAGAGAGAGAGAGAGAGAGAGAGAGGCCTTTCGAAAGCGTGGTAATGAAATCGTAAAGGAAGCGCGGCACTCGCTCGCGGTGAGGCTGTGCAGCGCAAATGAACCGCAGCCAATGCCTCGTGCCTATAAGTGCCACAGCCGCTGTATATATACCTACAGATATATAGTCATGCTAAACTGCGCGCCGCCGACCTTATGCTCGAAAATTCAGCGGCCGCGTGGAATCGCGACTCGGCCACGCTTCGATTTTTGCGCGGCGACAAAGCCACCGATCACGTTTCGCTCGTTACGTCGGCTTTATTCCACCTCGCGGAAGTCTATCTCTCTCTCTCTCGCGCGCGCTAGGGAGCAAACGAGCATTCATAAACATATATATATATATATATATAGTATTGCGAGATGCTGCGCGCACGGGGAACGCAAACAGTTTTCATTTT
Organism: Megastigmus stigmatizans; assembly: GCA_900490015.1. Classification (NCBI taxonomy): domain Eukaryota; kingdom Metazoa; phylum Arthropoda; class Insecta; order Hymenoptera; family Megastigmidae; genus Megastigmus; species Megastigmus stigmatizans. The sequence continues at coordinate 15,347 of UELV01080380.1, forward strand.
TCGTCGATCGACGATTAGCCAGACGATACGCGACTTTTTAGGATCGGCCGCTGCAGCTTCTGCAAAAAAGGATGCCTTATGCCCATGTACATACGTAACACGCTGCAAAATGCATATAGCTTGCGCATCGCGTTCGTTGCTGCGCTCCAGGGCAATTTTAAAGGAGCCGATAAGCCGATCGAACGCAGAAATTTCAATGGTATAAATCATTTGATTTTTAAAGTAACCGAGTGTTGCGTTATGTTACTACATACTTAGTATAGTCTGAAAATTTATGAAGGAAGTGTGAATAGTATATTTTAAACCTGTCGACTGGTTAAAAATAAGAAAGTTGTGGGTTCAAGTAAATTGCAAACTATATGTGTGTGTGTATGTTATCAAAATAACCATTTAATTAAATTGTTTATATTTTAGTAGGTATATGTAACCATAACGTGTATTAACTTAGTATAAGCTGGTGCGTTGTCCATCAACAAGTGATTCGTAGATTTATTCCAATTTTAAAATTTAACTCTAAATCTGATACCAAGCTAGTACCACTTAAAGAGAGTAAAGAATTACCTATTGAAATTAAAATTAAGTCACTTTTCAAAAGACTGGACAATTTTACTTCTACAAGAGTACTTGATGTCTACATATATTGAAATTGAAGAGTTATTTTGTTTTAAACAGAGACCACAATCGCAACTAATGCATTTTCGCTATATTGCAAATAAAAAAGCTTCCGCATAACGATTGGATTCATAGAAAAATGAAAATTTGATGCCCGTAATAATAAGCCTCCGTGTCCATTATTGCTTTCCCAACATACGAAGCACATTAACTTTTAATAAGTCACATTAGTTAGGGAGTTTATTGGATCAATTATACGGGAAATTAATGGATCCACCGCATTATTCCCAACGTATAACAAACGCGCACATCAGCACGTAAGGACGGAGATGTGGACTCGGTAAATATAAGACGCAATAATTCGAAATAAAGCGGCATTAATAAGCGGCGCGGGGATAATAAGAATTAGCAAACACGCGGCAGCGGCTGATTTTTTCTTCTCTTGTTTTTTCCCCCGCCGGAGCTCGGGGATCGGTAACCCCATTCTGCACCTTTAGAAGCCATTAAATTCGCCACCGAAACCTCTTTTTGTCATGGAGCGCGCATGTGCACCAACACACAAACACGTGTAGAGAGAAACACAGAGACCCAGGCACACAACAGCAACACACAGGCGTAGGCCTTTTTTATAATTAAAGAATGGGAACGCTCGACTTGAAGTGCTTCTACGAAGGCCTCGTTAAATATAAGCATGTATACGAGGAGTTTCATGGCACAGAGTGTGTGTATGTGTGTGTGTGTGTATGTGTAGAGGTATAGCGGTGCGCCAGTCGCACACACAATTTTCGCTAATAACCGATCATCGGGGGGGCCCAAAGCTCGCGCGCATGGAGCTCCGCGAGCGTTTCTCTCTCTCTCTCTCTCTCTCGCCATCCCATAAAAGCCTTAAATCTCGTGTGATTATGCGCGCGCGCGCGGAGAGCCTTTCTGTTCGGCGTAAAATCCTCCGCGAATATTAGTACCTATGCACAGGCGCTACGGACGTTTTTTCTGCCAAGTTTCGGAATGCAAATATGCGCGCGTGCAGCTGCAGCTGTGCTGGGACGCCCGACGTAAACAAGGTTAGACATTTTTCCGCGGCCTAAATTTCTTTTTTTTTTTCTTGCGAAACCGCACCGCTACCCAACCGCTGCTACTTCTGGCAAAAAGATTTTGAATGTTTTGCATTGAGTTTTTTTTTTTTTTGGTCGGGTAGCGAGAGCTGCAGTATACACACGCGTGTGAGAAACGCTAAACACCGCAGCTGATGTTACCGGTGACTTATCGATTTTCAGCTATGCGTGTATACGCGAGCCGGCTTTCGACTCGACACTTTGCGCAAGCCTAATCTGAGAGATTATAATTGCAAATGGTGTGCCCCGGTATTTCATGCGTAAGAAAGAAAAAAAAAAGCAACAATCGTAATTTTCAATGATTAAGAAGGATCGCCGCTTGGCACTCGACTTTCGGAAAAGTCAACAGATTATATACACCGTGTTGAAATATCTATTTCGTTTAATTGTCATTGCCTAATCTGATCCTTTGCGTGTGCAGCTTTATGAATAATTGTTGAATTGCGGCAACTATCAGGCTTTCTGGCTACGGTGCAACAAATACCTACTACAACAAATCAACTACTTTGATACAACGTATTACGAGGTTAACAAAAACTGAGAATAGTAATATAAGAAAAAATGAAACGTTTTAATTTAACGGCCTGCGAGTAATAAAAATGTAACCGTAACATTTTATGCGCGAACCGAGAATTAAGTAAATGTTAATGTATTTCAATAAAACTGAACCTGGTACCATAGTTTTACCGTATAAGTACGACCGTCGGATTATATACATTATAAATAATGTAATCTTAACCCAAAGGCATTTCCTCAATGAATACTGAATTTGTTTCCAATTACAAATAGAGATCTCATTATCATTGTTGACGAACGTGGGAAATGACAAAATTCAGCACGGATTGAAAGAGAAAAGCGTTGAATCCATTATAAAAGAACAATTTTAAGAAAAGAGATTGCGGCTTAAAAGAGTCCGATACGCTTTTTGCCCGCGAGGTCCTTAACAAGCAGCTTCTCGATAGAATTCGCTTCCTGAAGCGTTTTCTTTGACGTTGAGGCAAGTAATATCGCGTCAAAGTCACTTGTGAAAGTTAATTATTTCTTATTAAAAGAATCGCCTCCTTCTTTTTTTTTTCAATTTAAAAATTTTAAATAAGCAAGTAGTGCCGCTGTAAAAACTAATATATTTCAAAAGTATCATAATGGGCATAAAATTCTAATAAACTCTATTTTGTATATAAATAAAATTTCTTCATTCGATAATTTTATACGATATCGTCCAGCTTTCACCGTTCATTAACAGTTTTTTCACGGATGAGAAGAAACAGACCCATACATTTTAATGGAAAACAGTATATTTTAACACCTTTAAGCTTAAAAGGTAGACATTCGAAAAGAAATGTATTTAATATTGATAAAAGTAGCTTTTCCACTATTTCCACTTTACGATACACGTTAATTCGTTAAATACGTAGACTATGGAAAGAAATATAGCCGCTTTATCAAAAATAGCACGATTGCGAACGTCGCAATAATTTATACAACTGTCGAAGCTATAGGTTTATATATTTCAGCCTACGAAGCCAAGTCTAGTATAATAAAATGAAAGAAAATTCGATTAGGTAGTTGTGAAGAATAATCTTCCTAATAGTGCAGGACAGGACACAGGCACGTATGAAAAAGTCAGAAGGGAGTGAGCGAGAGAAAGAGAAAGAGGAACGGTACAGATCACATATATCAACGAGATTGACAAGGAGATACTTCCTCGTCGATGTATTATAGCGAGCGCACTGCCACCGTAATCCAATCGTCGCGTCGCTACTTCAACGCGGATAGGACTTTGACTCGCGTTTCGCGCGGTGCGCGATACACAACTCTGGTCGAGAGCTCTGTGGAACTGTATAGGTACATGCGCGCACTGCACAAACACAGCCTACGTATATAAATAGGATATTTTCTGCGGATCAGCTGCAGTACTGCACCTCTCGATCGTTCTTTCCGGTTGTCACGATCGGCAATAAACGTTTACATAGAAAGGAGAGGCCCCTAATCTCAGGCCGTCATCGCCATTATACATGCGGACCGAACACGAAGCCCCGCTAATTAAAAATAATGCGCGCAGTACTCGGGTCTGCTTTTAGTTTTTGTCTCTGCGGCTTAAGTGCAGCAGGAGATTAAGCTAGGAGATCTACATTGCGCGACGGGAGCAGCGTAATTGAACGCGACGAGCTCGCAGGAATTTATACGACAATTATCGCTGCCGTTAGGGAAAGTTTTGGATAATATCGGACACGGACGAGTTCAAAAATCTTTTCTATAGCGTATATATATATATATGCATTAATTTTCAGTTAGCAATAATGACTGCTTATTGTTACAGATTCCCTGCGCGTAACAGCTTCCGAGATAAGAGCTGTGAAATACCTGCGCATAGGTATGTGCACGTCTTTTAATCAAGATCAAAACTCGTGTGCTTTGTGCAGCGTGACACATTTTCAAAGTATACTCGAGTTGTAAAAAAAAAGACTGACTAAAAACATTGAACACTGTGAGTAAAAATCAGTCTAGCGTTCAAAATCAAATAACTTAATTTATTATTGTTACTTACCTAAGTAGGCTCGACATTGGAAATTAAAATTAAATTTTACTTTATTTGATATCGATTAACTTTCAATCACCTCGGACGCATACTTACCGACATCTCTTCTTTCATACTTTATTCGTTCATTTTTTTTTTCTCAATATTTCAACATTTTGTTAAAATATTGAAAATTAAATGGAAAAAAGCAGAAAAGGTAAATGTCGCAAACTATATTCGTTCGGCTTCTCTTTAAAAGAGTTCTATCGGTAAAAGAATTAACGATTTAATTGTAACGAATGAAGGACCCCAACGAGATCGCGTCACTTATTTACAGCTTAAAAAAATTGATTGATAATCGCGTCTGGATTGACTCATCTGTTTCTACTTACACATACTACACATAAGTATAATATAGGGAACAGTCATATCGGGCTTATCTTAAACATTTCCCGTCAAATATGAATGTAAATTTATATTTTTAAATTAAACATCTTTTGACACTCTTATTTCATGAATAAACAAGGAATAAAAAGTGCAATGATTTTGACTAGCGTCGTACAACGGTAGAGCCTCCTTAAACATTGAATCTTCAAGAACGTTTTTAATTATTTTTAAGCTGCTTTCAGAATTAAGTTGAGGTAACTCTTTGTTTTAGTTTACATCGAGTGGGCAAATAATAAGTTGGATCTGACGCACTATTATATGTGCACTTATAATGTTTTTCAAACCAATTCTCGCATAATGCGATGCGTAGATCGTAATTCGATAGATGTTTTTTTATAATATAAGGGATATGAATATTGTGATATATTAACCTATGATGGCTAAGTTTTGACACAAAATAATGTAAATGAAACCTCAGAATCTTTAGATGAAATAAAAAAAAAGAAAGATAATGAGACATTTCCTACTAAAAC